>CM041777.1:394660336-394927449 GCA_023374045.1 Limonium bicolor | reverse complement strand
TATTTTATTTTATTCTACTATTAGCATTAGTATTTTATTTTCATTTCTATTTATACACACTCATTTTCATCTTTCAAACCCAATCCACACTAGGTTGAAATCTAGCCTAGCCCAATTCCTTAAACCCACTCTATTTTCAGCCCATGGCTTCAAGAAGCCCACTTTAAAACCCAATCTTCTAAACCCTAGAGTCCACCCTTGCTCTATACAAAAAACAACAACAACAACAACAAACCCTAATGGGGCGACAATAGGAGGGCATCTGTTTTTTTTCCTTTCGATCATCTTTATCACCCCTTCTCCGATCTATTTTGTTCATCTTCGAAACCGACCGTTTTCTTCCCCTACCTCCACCTTCTAGCCGATGAACCCAGAAACAAACCTCACCCCAGAAATCTTCGACCAACACCAGCTTCTCCATTCTCCACACTCTCCGCATCCTTTGACAGTGAATTCTCGCTATCCACCCCATCACCACACTTCCGTCGCTGCCTCAACTAACTCATTCCGGCGATACTTTCTTATCCTCGTCGGAGCTTCAAACGCCTCGCTGTTCCTTTCGCCCATTGAGCTGCCATTGCTTGCGAGTCCACCGCCATCGTCCCAATCGGAGTTCCGGCCTTCTACGATTGATGGTGGATTTGGGCTACGAACCACCATGTTCTAAGTCTGTCTGCTTGGTTTCTTCCCTCCTTTTGTTTCCCTACCGCGGTATTTGTGATTGTATACCCTTTTACTTGCTGAGGTGGTGAGCCCTTGCCGGCCTTGGGGTTTCACCACCACCTCTACCATATTCGCTATCCATGGAGGTTTTTTCCTCGTGATTACTGGTTCGGTTTATCTCTCTTCCATTCTGACCTCGTTGGCTTGTCGTTTACTGATTCGTTTGTCCGGTTGGACTTGATCTATGCAATTTTGCTATTGAATTCGAGCTTAACGCTGCACTCTGCGAATGATCTGGATTGGGAGATAAATGCGATTTCCCTGTTGTGTAACCCTTGCGAGATTTGTAAATTCTCTACATTGTTAAAATCTGGAAGTAGTGGTTCTCTCATGTGTTGATCAAAAGTTTGGGTGACCCAAATCTGCTTGTTCTTCCAGAATACCCTTTGTTACCCTTTATCTTCAAAAAAAAAAAAATAGACGCTCGACTTGGATTCGTTTTACGTTTTGAACAGCTTTTTTCCTTTCATTCCACTGGTCTGAAAACCGTCTCATTTTGGGTCACGTTATGACTCCCCTATCTGCATATTGCCATCGTTCGGATTAATTTGCAGGCTTATATTGTCCTCTGCTGTGTTTACCTTATTCAACTCGTTGCTCATCTTGTAATTTCATGTTTTGACTGAGGTACCTATTGGCTTATTGAATCGGAGCTCAGACTCGCACATGTGAATCTGTTCGACTTGGGTTTTGGCCATGGACCTTGCGCTATGCTGAACTTGTGGACTTTTGGGTATTGTGGCTGCTCCTTATGGAGCTTGGAAATTCGTTTGGTCAGCCTTCTCGATCACAAACTTTACTGATATTATCTTGTGTTTTTGTTTGGAAATTATGTTGCCTCTGACAGTAATCTTTCCCATCTGCGCGCATTATACTCGGTTGGACGTTCTATTTGGTGGCTTTCGCCTAATCTGCTTACTGATGCCTATTATTTAATCCAACCTTACGAATTTGTCGGCCCTTTTAATTTCTTAGTTTATTTTGCTTCGGCCTGATGAGTATAGATGTTAGTTTTACTCTTGGTTCCGGAAATTTGTGACTGAAATTCTGAATTAATGGCCTCTACCCTTTTCCGGCCTTTGGGTAATTGAGGTTCATGTCTTCCTGTTCCTGCGTATACTAATCCTTTTGACAAAAGCGAACACTAATCCTTTTGGCAACTTTTGTTGGCTGATCGAGGTACATGTGGGCTGTTTGAAAGGATTTTGGGTCTGCTGAGTTTACATCAGAGTGTTGCAAATCATGATTGCTTACGGTACATACAAAATTGATGGAACTTGGGCTAGACTGGCTTTGCTTGGAAATGACTTTGGGCCCGACAATTTGACCATGGGGGGATATACTTCGGGTTTGGTATTGCCTCATGGGTTTGAAAACCCCATCGGTTTGCCTTCTTATCGCAAGGAACTTTGCTATTTCCTTTCTTTACGCCTGGAATTCGGTTTGGAAATTAAAATTGCTTTAAATTGAAACTTGTCCCTTGCGCATCGATTTGTTTTGGATATTTGTTTGAGACTAGCATTTGTCCCTTTGCGCTTAGATAAGAACATATAATGGAGTGATAGTTGCCCAAATGTTAATAATAGTTTAGATAAATCATTCATTGGCTGGATGGTCTGTATTAATTCCTCATCTTATAGGGAAATGATATAAATCCTTCTAGGTATGATCCCACATGACTCACAACTTCATCTCTTTGATACTACACTTCGGTTTGAGTCATAATCTAAGATGACGAATTAATTTGTGTAGCAACCCCAATGTTTGATTTATCTGACAATTCATAGCATTTGTTGGCAGTTTGAAACTCTTTTCTATGTTCTCGGTTGGGGTGTGGGAGATGATTAGATTCCCCCCTTTCCTCCCATTGAGAGGGGCCGTATGATCCCATTGCACACATCCCAACCTCCCTCCATTCTCTTGACTGATGTATTGTGCCTCGCTTGGTTGTGTTTCTTTGACATGTACCTAATGCTCGTGGAACGGGAAACTACTCTAAGACTAAGCAACGGGATCGTGGCTTGCACTACCGGGGTCTCCGCTTCAAACACATGTAACGGTTGGTGCACTTCTTGCTGATCCTATCAGCTCAAGTGAGGCGGCGTCGATGCGATCCCCCATAGCAGCTCCTTATTTAAGATTTTTATCTACGTTTTGTATTAATCTGTAATTTGTTTATTGTTCTTACTTTCGGTTGTAGTCTTAGGACTTATTCATTAATTTAATCCATTCTCTGCGTGCGAACAATCTTAGAATGTTATCTCTAACTGGTTTTGGGTTATATTGTCCTAGCGATTATCGTGCCCCTTCCTACATATTGATTAGAGCTTGGAAATTAATTTGAAATCTTGTAGGATTTCCGCTAGTGTTTAATCACCAAATTTTTGTACATAATGTTTACACTTCATTTTGCTTCTCCAATGTTTGTACCATATGTGAGATATTTGCTTTGTGATTTATGCCCTTTGCTTGTTGCTTATTAATGTCATAAGCCTTAGCTACTATGTCCTTAGGTCCAAGTCATTAGGATAGAGGGGTCCCCCTGGCCTGATAGGTCATTGACCAATCTCGTGGTGGTGACACCCCTAAACCCTAAAACACACACCTAAAAATATGTATATATGTATATAGACCGATATTCCCAATCAATTTTTCTCTCCAACAAGCCCAAATAACGAATCAGGCCCAAATCACTCAACATGGCCCACTTCTTGCCTGACCCACTTCTAGCTTGACCCATTCAGCCCAATAAGCCCATCGGGCCCAATCCATGTGTGGCCCAACCCTGTAAATAAAATCAAAGCCCATTTCAAAACACAATTGGCTCATCAAGCCCGATTCAGGCCCAGTTGGACCCAAACCCATTCCGGGTCCAAATCCAATTTGGCCCATTAAGCCCAGACCAGCCCAAGCCCACAAAAGTCAAACCAATTTGACCTTGACCTGAACCTTTGATCAAACTCGAGGTGACCGAACCTTTGACTTTGACCAAAGTATACAAAACCAAGCAAGTCCACAAGAATCAAACCTTGACCTTTGACTAAACTTTGACCAAGACCCAAACTTTGACCAAACCTTGACCCGAATGTTGACCTTTGACCAAACCTTGACCCGAATGTTGACCTTTGACCAAACCTTGATTTGAACTGCGACCTTTGACTAAACTTTGACCAAGACCCAAACTTTGACCAAACCTTGACCCGAATGTTGACCTTTGACCAAACCTTGACCCGAATGTTGACCTTTGACCAAACCTTGATTTGAACTGTGACCTTTGACTAAACTTTGACCATGACCCAAGCTTTGACCAAGACCCAAACTTTGACCAATCCGAACTTTGACCAGCCCAAGTTGACCTTGACCCAACTGTGACTCAATCCCATTTTGACTTGGTCTAACTTTGACCCGCCTTGTTTTCCAACCCCAACCAAATTCGACTCAAACCAAATTCAATTCCAAACCCGATTCATCGCAGTTCAAGCCCAATTCAAAATCAGTTCAATTCTTAATTCAATTAGATTTAATCTCAATTTCAATCCAATTCAATTCAAAATTCTTTTCATTCCCAATTCAATTCAACTTCATTTCAATCCCAAATAATTCCAAACATCATAAATCTCAAACTCCTTGAAACTCCAAACTCCTTAGAACTCAAGCATCTCGAATCTCTAAACGTCTCAACAGCTCAACAGACTCAACCGTCTCAGCAGCTCAACAGACTCGACCGTCTCAGCAGCTCAACAGACTCAACCGTCTCAGCAGCTCAACAGACTCAAACGTCTCAACAACTCAACAGACTCAAACGTCTCAACAGCTCAGTAGACTCAAACGTCTCAAACAGCTTAATAGACTCGACTGTCTCAACAGCTCAATGAACTTGAATATCTCCATAGACTCAGCAAACTCAAAAACCTCAAGAACCCTCAGCTTTTCACACCCGAACACCTTCAAAACTTGTAACCCTTTCAAGCCTTGATCATCCTACAGACCCGAGCGTCTCACAGACTCCGTCATCTCAAGATTTTAAATGTCTCACAGACCCGAGTGTCTCACAGACTTTTTGCACCTCAAACTTCAAAATGAACCCGACAATTTGTCAAACCTCACAAAACGACCACAAAACCTCTTTGACCCCTCAAAGACCCAAAAGGTCAAAACCTCAATTCCTTCAAAACCACAAAACTCCAAATCTCCAAAAGTAGTGAACTACGTAAGGTCTGATCTCAACAGAGAGTTGAGTACGTAGGCAACCCACACAGGGTGCGACCCCACATCAATCAAAATACCCTTTTGCACTCAGCCATCTCACCTTCAAACAACCCCGGGCACTCCCAACCCTCGATTACCCTCATAAAACTCATAAAATCCCGAAGCCGTGAACTACGCGAGGTCTGATCTCAACAGGGAGTTGAGTACGTAGGCAGCCCATCTAGGGTGCGACCCCATTCCAAACAAAACACCCTTTTCCCCCTTCTAAGGTGTTTCTCCTACCTCTCTAACCACTCAAACCTTCTTCGGCTCCCACAAACTTCAAACCATCAGACTCCAAGTCTTGTCTATTCACTCAACCTCAGACTTTCCCAAGCTTTCATTCTATACTCATTCGAATTCATCAATTCTTCTTCTTGGCGCTAGCTTGGCAGAAAAGCTCGCCTCATCCACTCGTTTTCTCTCCTCATGTCCTAATCCTATCCTTGGCTTTTAAATGGATCTCTTCAATAAGGTTTTGAAAGAAGGCAATCCCGACAATTGGAGACCGAGGTTTCCTCGGGCACCAATCCGAAGTCGTGGTCGTTGCCACTTCTAAGGGGTGTAACCCAGTGCGAACCCACAATAGAATCTCTGTAATGACCAGATAAGTCCTATCCATAGGTAACAAATTCAGAGTCAACCAACGGTTCTTAGAACCCTCTTTCCCTTCCTTCCTAGTATCTTAGGTCAAACTAGGTGGCGACTCTAGTCAACTTCCGCCTTATAGAGGCATAAGTCCGCGTGGGGCCCATCGAGAGCGGGTGTAGTGCACACTTGCACTCTCCTTCATGCTTTCTGGGAAAGACGGACGATGGAGTAGGTATTTGAGGGATGCCAAGATAACGGGTTTTCACCCTCCACAGAATGGCCTTTTTTAGGATCTAGACTTCTCAGTCAGACCATATTTAGATAGACCCCCCTCATACCGAAAAATCACCCTCCACAGAATGGCGACTCTGCTGGGGAAAACTTGATTAAGTTTTTCTCAAACTCAAGGAAGACTGAACTCCATTCAAAATTGTCGGGGCTTCCCACTTCTTTCAAAACCTTCAAGAGATTTATTCCAAGCCTCTAGGATTATTCTACTCCACACTTAGAGTGTGTAGCTGATGAGGACAGCTAGGATTTGTTAAATCCTCAACAAACATTGCAACAGTTGGGTTAATAATTAGCTCACACTTAGAAAGAGACACACTTAGGATTGAATGAAGCTAACTTCCCTTTAGGTTAATAACAACCAATTGGAATTACCGCTTTCAAGACAAAACAGTTAGTAAATAGGGTTGTTTGTTCTCCTCTGCTTTATTTACCGCATTCATGTTATTGTTGCTTGTTGCGGGGTGAGACGGTCACTGACCTACACCATTACCGCTTTTACATTTACAAGTTGTGAATGCATGGGTAGCTTAGGACATGCATTCCTCTGTGTCACCCCTATTTCCACGAGTCACGGCATCCCAATCGGTCCACGATTGATTTCCCATGAGTCGGGTCACTCATTGAGTGGTTAAGCCCGCGAGGCGAGACGGTCACCGACCTACGCCCTGAAGACTCATGATCCAAAATTATCCTCCATCTCCGAGTCGAAGCCAGCATATAGTGAACTCTGAGCCTTCAGTGTCCAGCTGCCTAATCCGGTGTCTAGGACGGGTTTTATGGGTACTCACCCCCTTGTATGCCGCCTGTCTGACCACCTCGTTGCCTTACCTTGAAGATTGCATGGGCTCAGTTCTCCATTGTTCCTCTGCACCACAGGTGTCTCTAAAGCCCAATGTCACGCTACACGTCCATAGCGGATCCCGTATTTACCGGATACCCATACATGGCACAACGTAGTCAGTGAATAATTTGGACTTTAGACACACCTGACCGTGCAGATGACGAGAGACCCGTTCCCATGCAGTACTTCCCCGAGTTTCCTGAAAAGTGGGGTGTTGTCGGATCATCACTGGCCGTGGCGTATGTTTCCTTATCATCTCGGGTGTCCTGACCTTTCGAACTTAAGCACTCCAGACTTTCTTTATAACGTGCCCCGCAAGGGGCATAAGAGAAAAACCCCGAGAGATGATAGTGAAGGGACGATGGTTCCCCCGGTGACACGGAGCCATAATTGACCTGGAAAGTGATTATCCCAACATTAACACTTACAGCTCCACATTAAATACAACCACGATTTACTTCTTGCTATACATGTGTGCAAACTATTTTTTCAAACTAACCTGTTTTAAAATGTTCGGAATTCTCTTTTGTATGTCTCTTAAGGCTTTCTCATGAGCTCGTTTAATTTTGAATCTCATCTAAACTTTACTCATAAATATTTACGGTTTTAAACGTGCCACTTCATTTTTAAAATGTTATTCCAAAACAATTTTCAAAAATAGATTTCGAAAACCTACTTTTTACAAACGAATTTCAGACAACATTATTTCTTAATGGTTTTCGAAAACAGTTTTCGAAGTTGATTTTCACAAACGTATTTCAAAATAAATGATTTAGTCCCATGTTGTGACTCGCTATTTTTGAAGTTCAACCCCCTTCAAGAGCAGTGGTCATTACTGTGGAGCGTACTAGTCATTTCGTGTTTTCACAAAGTGGTGGATTTTCACATAAGATTTTTGTGCTCGATCATTCATCTTTCCTTTCTCAAAAACACCCTTCATTTCCCTCGTCGAAGCAAGTGAAGCAGCATGAAGATCGAGTACACTGTGAGCCAAAAGCCAGAAGCACACCAACCCGTGCAGCTAGCCGAGCGACATGAAGATTAGCAACACCTATTCGAGTTCGAACTGTTGAAAATCAGAGGAACACCACACCCGTTTTGTTGGGTCATGGTACTGCTTCACCGCAAGCGCCCAAAGACGAGTAAGCTGCCAACCGGGAGCCCGAAGGCGAGTGAGCAGCCAACCAGGAATCCGAGCGAGTGCAGTCAATTAGAAGCTTGAAGACAGACCAGCAAAAATTCCCCTTTTAATGACTTTTTAGAATTGATGATGTATAGGTTTTCCATATGATTCTTTTCTCTCTTGTCCATTTCTGAATAGATTACATGTATAGGTTTATACATTCCCTTTGAATTTATTTAGATCAATGTGTATAGGGTTCCCCACTCCCTATTTTATTTGCGAATGACCGAGCATCAAAATTTCTATTGAGGAAATCCACCACTTTGAAAACACGCGTTTTCAAAATTGTTTTTCTAAAACTTGGTTTCTTTTGGCATGCACGAATAAAGAGAAGAACGAATAAGGGACGACCCCTCACATCTATATATCATTCATCAACTTTGCTTTATGGGGTGAAAATTCACGGTATCTACAGGAGGCACCCCCTAAATAAACAGCATTAACGAACGCAATCGAGCACGAAATAAACCGCATGCATTGCATTCATTACAAAAAGTCTGTGCATTCTTGGTCAGTTCAAATTCGACAAACATACACAAATCCTATCCACCTCAGAAAAATTTCAACATCATGTGTGTCATTGTCACCACACCACACACCGTCTTTCGTCCCAATATCTCGACCGCCAGAGCCTAATCTCAGAGGGATAGAAAAGAAAACCGAGTTCAAACCTCTCCCAATCAGAATCACCATGCATGTCAGTGACCAAAAGGGAAAAGAGTGTGTCATACCGTGGGGCCACCATGCGGGAGTGGTCACTCCCTAAAATTCCCAAGCCCCAAGAGCTAATCATCAGCCAAATACCATTTTGAAACAGCTTCTCTCACATCGTGCCCAACATTTAGACCATCTTCAGACCGACATTGACGGATTGAGCTTCATGGATCATCAACTGGAATCGACTCAAGCGAGGCTAGGTGTAGCCTTACCACTCATGCATTGCATACACAAAGAAAAGAAAACAAAAACAACAACAAAAAACATTTGGTAAAAATTCAAAGTCAACCATCTTCATTCATCGTTTTTCAGCATTTTATGCATCCTATACATAGTAATTCCGTATTACCACAATAGATTGCATCATAAATAGTCGCATTTGCATACACCCGTATCGAACGACATCTTTGAAGAAAATCTTGAGAGATTGATTGAACAACATGCCTGAATCACTAAACTCTCGACCCGTCAATGAACACAAGGGTCTAATCAAAATCAGCACCACAAATTGAGTGAGTAGTGTGCGAAGAGCGGTATTTTCCTTGAATTTCAAATGAGGGCGTGGGACAATCCGATGAGCGATGAGGGAAGGTAAAGAGATTCCATGGAGGTAAAACCACGAGCGACATGTGCATTCCTTCAGCACACTGAGAGGCACAACTCGTAGTGAGATCGATGTCGATAAACAGGATACAAACTGTGATTCATGCAAAGATTCGAGAATAGTAAGAAAACAATCATTGACTAATGCAATGACGAGGCACTTAGGAACAAAATCTCACAAAACCAAAAAGCTTTGACTGCCCTGCATGTAATCTTTTAGTGAGCCCCGCTGAGCCTTCCAAGATAAACCTTTTTGTGCGAGCTCTACAAAATGACAATCTACACATATACTTACCTACCCTTGCAATAGAGTACCTCGAAAAGCCGGAGCCATGGCCACTCCCCACCATCTTTCACAAAACAACAAATGAAAATGTTAGAAGAAATCAAGGAGTCAATGCAACTCCAAAGCCAAACACCAAAAAGAACACTGAAAATGTTCAAGAAGATCAATGAGTCAATACGACTCCAAAGCTGAAACCCAAAATACAAAGCAGAGAATGCTTGGGAAACTTGATGAGCCAAATGCAATTTCAAAAACGCAAAAATGAGAGGAAAGTTCAAAGCGTACACCAGGAGAGGCAAGAATGAGGAAGCCAAATCCAAAGGACCAATGATGTCCCACCAAAACCAACAAAGGATTCTCAAAGAACATCTCTCTAATCATTCCACCCATGGCGAAGGCGAAACATATCCTCTATTGCACAAAAGCTCCACAATTCCCAAACAAATCCTCCAGTCCCATGTGACATACATCATACCCCTCAACCCCATTACAACCCAATAAAGACCTCTGACTCATAAGTCGATGAGCGTCAACTGAAAGTATCGGATCTGAAACATGAATCATAAGCTTCGTGCTTGTTATCAACATGTCCCACCTCATAACACAGGGACTATGAGCGAAAGAGCGCGATCTTACTGCACAAGGTCTTCCGAGTGCGAGCGAATCTTTGATTCAAGCACCAAATCATAAACAGCCTACCCCATTGCAGGTGAGGAATTTGTAAGGATCAGAAAGTCCAAAACCTCAAAAGAAATTCTAAGGAAAATACTGCTCCGAGCATTGAGAGTATCATTACACCATTAGCACACACAACTATACTCACGAGAGATTGACCCGCATCCCTCCATGAGAGGAAAGTGATTCACACATTCCAATTTAGCAATCACTCAAGATCGAACCGAAGATGTTTTGTATTCGTAAACCTCGTATTAATAGAGATAGGGCCATACCTTTTCTCCAAAAATTGCATATGCATTTTGCATCGTATCCAGCATTTAATATCTGCATGCATCATAAGCACTCCATCATCAACACCTGACTAGTAAGAGCTCTACCTAGTCTCGCTGAAGTCGACTTTAGTGCAGTTGTTGAAGCGTAACTTTTGATCAAAAGATGTCAACTGGAGCCATCCCGGGCCATTATCAAGCTACATCGAACCATCCCGGAGCCATCCTAGGCTATCCTCAAGCTACATCGAATCAAACTAAAGCCATCCAAAGCCGTACGAAGACAATCCCGGAGCCATCCACTGTCATACTCGAGTTTCATTGGCACCCCTCCCAAAGCCAAGCTAGAGCCATCATCCGACATTGAAACCATCCTTGAAACTACACAGGGGTCATCCAACAGTCCGAGAACAATACGGGAGCCACCTCAAATTCATACTGAGGCCATTTCGTCACCAGGGTCTTGCCTACAGAGTTTCGAACTACGTCAGGTCTGATCTCAATGCGAAATTGAGTACGTAGGCAGCCCGCCCAGGGTACGACCACCTCAAAGAAAGTTCCCCTTTCTTCCTCGCTATCACCAAGGAGCCATCTTGTAGCCTCCCCGGAGCCATCCCGAACTATCCCAGAGCCACCCCGGGGAATCTGAAGTCATAACTGACCATACCAAAGCCATTCATCCACAACCAGAAAATATCTACCACATCAAAATACGTCAAACACAACACAATCCACCAATCACATCAACCCACCATTCGACTCAACATTCAAAACAAATCGAAACCCACCGACCATCCCGAAAATCTTCACCCAAATCGAAACCCACCAACGATCCTGAAAATCCCCATTCGATTCAAAACCCACCAACCATCCCAGAGTCGTTGCTCACAAGGGAGTCACATATCAAACCGGAGCCATCTGACCGTACAGGAGCCATCAAATCACATCGGAGCCATCTGATCATACCAAAGTCATCCGGTCATATCAAAGCCATCAAGGTCCAAAGTTACTCATTCACAAAACCATCCTTTCGAAAATCGACTACAAAATCACAAAACCAAAACAAAAACTCAAGGGCCATACCGGAGCCATCTCGAACTCTGGAGCCAAGAGTCCTACCAAATCCCGAAACCATAGAGCACATCGGGCCGAAACCACCAAAAACAAAACCAAAACAAAAGTCCCACACTGACAAAGTCAAAGGCGACATCATCAGACAATTCGACTATCACATCCCTCACGAAAACAACCGAAAAACATCCAATCCCGAATCTATCCACAATCAAAATCAACCTTCAATCAACCACTCAAACAACGAGTTTCATACAACTCGATCAAAGTATTATAGCCCGTCATAAGTCCTCGTACTTTCTGATGCATTCTAGGCCCGTCATAAGTCCTAGAGCTAGACACCGAGATCTAGTTGAGGCCCGTCATTAGTCCTCATGCATAAACCATATACCGATTGTATTCTAGGCCCGTCATTAGTCCTAGAGCTAGACACCGAGATCTAGTTGAGGCCCGTCATTAGCCCTCATACATTTCGAAGATGCATTCTAGGCCCGTCATAAGTCCTAGAGCTAGACACCGAGTTCTAGTTGAGGCCCGTCATTAGTCCTCATGCATAACCCATATACCGATTGTATTCTAGGCCCGTCATTAGTCCTAGAGCTAGACACCAAGATCTAGTTGAGGCCCGTCATTAGTCCTCATACATTTCGAAGATGCATTCTAGGCCCGTCATAAGTCCTAGAGCTAGACACCGAGTTCTAGTTGAGGCCCGTCATTAGTCCTCATGCATAACCCATATACCGATTGTATTCTAGGCCCGTCATTAGTCCTAGAGCTAGACACCGAGATCTAGTTGAGGCCCGTCATTAGTCCTCATACATTTCGAAGATGCATTCTAGGCCCGTCATAAGTCCTAGAGCTAGACACCGAGTTCTAGTTGAGGCCCGTCATTAGTCCTCATGCATAACCCATATACCGATTGTATTCTAGGCCCGTCATTAGTCCTAGAGCTAGACACCGAGATCTAGTTGAGGCCCGTCATTAGTCCTCATACATTTCGAAGATGCATTCTAGGCCCGTCATAAGTCCTAGAGCTAGACACCGAGATCTAGTTGAGGCCCGTCATTAGTCCTCATGCATAGGTTGTTTGATCGTATTCTAGGCCGTCATAAGCCCTAGAGCTAGACACCGAGATCTAGTTGAGGCCCGTCATTAGTCCTCATACCATCAATCACACAATTTGGGGCCCGTCATAAGTCCCCGTGCACCCGCATTCATAAGAACAGATCATAAACCACAGTGAGAATTTTTGGCGTCCCGTCAACCTTGATCCAATTCCGCAAGGGCTTGCAGAATTGAATCAAGGGGAGCCATCTGTAGACACCAAAAATTCTCACCCCATAAAGCAAATTCCGAAATAATAAGAGGGGTCGTCGCCTTTCTTTTTTCAAAATATTAACGTGCGTGCTAAGACGAAACCATCATTTTAATCTTTTTCAAAACATTTCAGAAAAAAAAACAATTCTTCAAAAATGAATTTCCATCGACAGTCCAGTTTCAAGGTCGTCCCCTTTTGTTTATTCACTTATTTTACTATCTTATTTTGTTTTGTTTATATTTTATTTATTTTATTTTATTTTTATTCATCTATCCACTTTTTCTTATATTTATTTTATTCTACTATTAGCATTAGTATTTTTATTTTCATTTCTATTTATACACACTCATTTTCATCTTTCAAACCCAATCCACACTAGGTTGAAATCTGGCCTAGCCCAATTCCTTAAACCCACTCTATTTTCAGCCCATGGCTTCAAGAAGCCCACTTTAAAACCCAATCTTCTAAACCCTAGAGTCCACCCTTGCTCTATACAAAAAACACACAACAACAACAAACCCTAATGGGGGCGACAATAGGAGCGGCATCTGTTTTTTTTTTCCTTTCGATCATCTTTATCACCCCTTCTCCGATCTATTTTGTTCATCTTCGAAACCGACCGTTTTCTTCCCCTACCTCCACCTCTAGCCGATGAACCCAAAAACAAACCTCACCCCAGAAATCTTCGACCAACACCAGCTTCTCCATTCTCCACACTCTCCGCATCCTTTGACAGTGAATTCTCGCTATCCACCCCATCACCACACTTCCGTCGATGCCTCAACTAACTCATTCCGGCGATACTTTCTTATCCTCGTCGGAGCTTCAAACGCCTCGCCGTTCCTTTCGCCCATTGAGCTGCCATTGCTTGCGAGTCCACCGCCATCGTCCCAATCGGAGTTCCGGCCTTCTTCGATTGATGGTGGATTTGGGCTACGAACCACCACGTTCTAAGTCTGTCTGCTTGGTTTCTTCCCCCTCCTTTCGTTTCCCTACCGCGGTATTTGTGATTGTATACCCTTTTACTTGCTGAGGTGGTGAGCCCTTGCCGGCCTTGGGGTTTCACCACCACCTCTACCATATTCGCTATCCATGGAGGTTTTTTCCTCGCGATTACTGGTTCGGTTTATCTCTCTTCCATTCTGACCTCGTTGGCTTGTCGTTTACTGATTCGTTTGTCCGGTTGGACTTGATCTATGCAATTTTGCTATTGAATTCGAGCTTAACGCTGCACTCTGTGAATGATCTGGATTGGGAGATAAATGCGATTTCCCTGTTGTGTAACCCTTGCGAGATTTGTAAATTCTCTACATTGTTAAAATCTGGAAGTAGTGGTTCTCTCATGTGTTGATCAAAAGTTTGGGTGACCCAAATCTGCTTGTTCTTCCAGAATACCCTTTGTTAGTTCGAAGCTATGGTAATAGACGCTCGACTTGGTTTCGTTTTACGTTTTGAACAGCTTTTTTCCTTTCATTCCACTGGTCTGAAAACCGTCTCATTTTGGGTCACGTTATGACTCCCCTATCTGCATATTGCCATCGTTCGGATATAATTTGCAGGCTTATATTGTCCTCTGCTGTGTTACCTTATTCAACTCGTTGCTCATCTTGTAATTTCATGTTTTGACTGAGGTACCTATTGACTTATTAAATCGGAGCTCAGACTCGCACATGTGAATCTGTTCGACTTGGGTTTTGGCCATGGACCTTGCGCTATGCTGAACTTGTGGACTTTTGGGTATTGTGGCTGCTCCTTATGGAGCTTGGAAATTCGTTTGGTCAGCCTTCTCGATCACAAACTTTACTGATATTATCTTGTGTTTTCGTTTGGAAATTATGTTGCCTCTGACAGTAATCTTTCCCATCTGCGCGCATTATACTCGGTTGTGACGATCTATTTGGTGGCTTTCGCCTAATCTGCTTACTGATGCCTATTATTTAATCCACCTTACGAATTTGTCGGCCCTTTTAATTTCTTAGTTTATTTTGCTTCGGCCTGATGAGTATAGATGTTAGTTTTACTCTTGGTTCCGGAAATTTGTGACTGAAATTCTGAATTAATGGCCTCTAAACCCTTTTCCGGCCTTTGGGTAATTGAGGTTCATGTCTTCCTGTTCCTGCGTATACTAATCCTTTTGACCAAAAGCGAACACTAATCCTTTTGGCAACTTTTGTTGGCTGATCGAGGTACAAATACAATCAACCGGCTTTGAGCTGAGACTCGTACATGTGGGCTGTTTGAAAGGATTTTGGGTCTGCTGAGTTTACATCAGAGTGTTGCAAATCATGATTGCTTACGGTACATACAAAATTGATGGAACTTGGGCTGGACTGGCTTTGCTTGGAAATGACTTTGGGCCCCGATAATTTGACCATGGGGGGTATACTTCGGGTTTGGTATTGCCTCATGGGTTTGAAAACCCCATCGGTTTGCCTTCTTATCGCAAGGAACTTTGCTATTTCCTTTCTTTAACGCCTGGAATTCGTTTGGAAATTAAAATTGCTTTAAATTGAAACTTGTCCCTTGCGCATCGATTTGTTTTGGATATTTGTTTGAGACTAGCATTTGTCCCTTTGCGCTTAGATAAGAACATATAATGGAGTGATAGTTGCCCAATGTTAATAATAGTTTAGATAAATCATTCATTGGCTGGATGGTCTGTATTAATTCCTCATCTTATAGGGAAATGATATAAATCCTTCTAGGTATGATCCCACATGACTCACAACTTCATCTCTTTGATACTACACTTCGTTTTCATAATCTAAGATCGAATTAATTTGTGTAGCAACCCCCATGTTTGATTTATCTGACAATTCATAGCATTTGTTGGCAGTTTTGAAACTCTTTTCTATGTTCTCGTTGGGGTGTGGGAGATGATTAGATTCCCCCCTTTCCTCCCATTGAGAGGGGCCATATGATCCCATTGCACACACCCAACCTCCCTCCATTCTCTTGACTGATGTATGTGCCTCTCTTGGTTGTGTTTCTTTGACAGTACCTAATGCTCGTGGAACGGGAAACTACTCTAAGACTAAGCAACGGGATCGTGGCTTGCACTACCGGGTCTCCCGCTTCAAACACATGTAACGGTTGGTGCACTTCTTGCTGATCCTATCAGCTCAAGTGAGGCGGCGTCGATGCGACCCCCCATAGCAGCTCCCTATTTAAGATTTTTATCTACGTTTGTATTAATCTGTATTTGTTTATTGTTCTTACTTTCGGTTGTAGTCTTAGGACTTATTCATTAATTTAATCCATTCTCTGCGTACGAACAACTTAGAATGTTTATCTCTAACTGGTTTTGGGTTATATTTCCTAGCGATTATCGTGCCCCTTCCTACATATTGATTAGAGCTTGGAAATTAATTTGAAATCTTGTAGGATTTTCGCTAGTGTTTATCACCAAATTTTGTACATAATGTTTACACTTCATTTTGCTCTCCAATGTTTGTACCATATGTGAGATATTTGCTTTGTGATTTATGCCCTTTGCTTGTTGCTTATTAATGTCATAAGCCTTAGCTACTATGTCCTTAGGTCCAAGCCATTAGGATAGAGGGGTCCCCCTGGCCTGATAGGTCATTGACCAATCTCGTGGTGGTGACACCCCTAAACCCTAAAACACACACCTAAAAATATGTATATATGTATATAGACCGATATTCCCAATCAATTTTTCTCTCCAACAAGCCCAAATAACGAATCAGGCCCAAATCACTCAACATGGCCCACTTCTTGCCTGACCCACTTCTAGCTTGACCCATTCAGCCCAATAAGCCCATCGGGCCCAATCCATGTGTGGCCCAACCCTGTAAATAAAATCAAAGCCCATTTCAAAACACAATTGGCTCATCAAGCCCGATTCAGGCCCAGTTGGACCCAAACCCATTCCGGGTCCAAATCCAATTTGGCCCATTAAGCCCAGACCAGCCCAAGCCCACAAAAGTCAAACCAATTTGACCTTGACCTGAACCTTTGATCAAACTCGAGGTGACCGAACCTTTGACTTTGACCAAAGTATACAAAACCAAGCAAGTCCACAAGAATCAAACCTTGACCTTTGACTAAACTTTGACCAAGACCCAAACTTTGACCAAACCTTGACCCAAATGTTGACCTTTGACCAAACCTTGACCCGAATGTTGACCTTTGACCAAACCTTGATTTGAACTGTGACCTTTGACTAAACTTTGACCAAGACCCAAACTTTGACCAAACCTTGACCCGAATGTTGACCTTTGACCAAACCTTGACCCGAATGTTGACCTTTGACCAAACCTTGATTTGAACTGTGACCTTTGACTAAACTTTGACCATGACCCAAGCTTTGACCAAGACCCAAACTTTGACCAATCCGAACTTTGACCAGCCCAAGTTGACCTTGACCCAACTGTGACTCAATCCCATTTTGACTTGGTCTAACTTTGACCCGCCTTGTTTTCCAACCCCAACCAAATTCGACTCAAACCAAATTCAATTCCAAACCCGATTCATCGCAGTTCAAGCCCAATTCAAAATCAGTTCAATTCTTAATTCAATTAGATTTAATCTCAATTTCAATCCAATTCAATTCAAAATCTTTTCATTCCCAATTCAATTCAACTTCATTTCAATCCCAAATAATTCCAAACATCATAAATCTCAAACTCCTTGAAACTCCAAACTCCTTAGAACTCAAGCATCTCGAATCTCTAAACGTCTCAACAGCTCAACAGACTCAACCGTCTCAGCAGCTCAACAGACTCGACCGTCTCAGCAGCTCAACAGACTCAACCGTCTCAGCAGCTCAACATACTCAAACGTCTCAACAGCTCAACAAACTCAAACGTCTCAACAACTCAGTAGACTCAAACGTCTCAAACAGCTTAATAGACTCGACTGTCTCAACAGCTCAACAAACTCGAATATCTCCATAGACTCAGCAAACTCAAAAACCTCAAGAACCCTCAGCTTTTCACACCCGAACACCTTCAAAACTTGTAACCCTTTCAAGCCTTGATCATCCTACAGACCCGAGCGTCTCACAGACTCCGTCATCTCAAGATTTTAAATGTCTCACAGACCCGAGTGTCTCACAGACTTTTTGCACCTCAAACTTCAAAATGAACCCGACAATTTGTCAAACCTCACAAAACGACCACAAAACCTCTTTGACCCCTCAAAGACCCAAAAGGTCAAAACCTCAATTCCTTCAAAACCACAAAACTCCCAAATCTCCAAAAGTAGTGAACTACGTAAGGTCTGATCTCAACAGAGAGTTGAGTACGTAGGCAACCCACACAGGGTGCGACCCCACATCAATCAAAATACCCTTTTGCACTCAGCCATCTCACCTTCAAACAACCCCGGGCACTCCCAACCCTCGATTACCCTCATAAAACTCATAAAATCCCGAAGCCGTGAACTACGCGAGGTCTGATCTCAACAGGGAGTTGAGTACGTAGGCAGCCCATCTAGGGTGCGACCCCATTCCAAACAAAACACCCTTTTCCCCCTTCTAAGGTGTTTCTCCTACCTCTCACCACTCAAACCTTCTTCGGCTCCCACAAACTTCAAACCATCAGACTCCAAGTCTTGTCTATTCACTCAACCTCAGACTTTCCCAAGCTTTCATTCTATACTCATTCGAATTCATCAATTCTTCTTCTTGGCGCTAGCTTGGCAGAAAAGCTCGCCTCATCCACTCGTTTTCTCTCCTCATGTCCTAATCCTATCCTTGGCTTTTAAATGGATCTCTTCAATAAGGTTTTGAAAGAAGGCAATCCCGACAATTGGAGACCGAGGTTTCCTCGGGCACCAATCCGAAGTCGTGGTCGTTGCCACTTCTAAGGGGTGTAACCCAGTGCGAACCCACAATAGAATCTCTGTAATGACCAGATAAGTCCTATCCATAGGTAACAAATTCAGAGTCAACCAACGGTTCTTAGAACCCTCTTTCCCTTCCTTCCTAGTATCTTAGGTCAAACTAGGTGGCGACTCTAGTCAACTTCCGCCTTATAGAGGCATAAGTCCGCGTGGGGCCCATCGAGAGCGGGTGTAGTGCACACTTGCACTCTCCTTCATGCTTTCTGGGAAGACGGACGATGGAGTAGGTTTTGAGGGATGCCAAGATAACGGGTTTTCACCCTCCACAGAATGGCCTTTTTAGGATCTAGACTTCTCAGTCAGACCATATTTAGATAGACCCCCCTCATACCGAAAAATCACCCTCCACAGAATGGCGACTCTGCTGGGGAAAACTTGATTAAGTTTTTCTCAAACTCAAGGAAGACTGAACTCCATTCAAAATTGTCGGGGCTTCCCACTTCTTTCAAAACCTTCAAGAGATTTATTCCAAGCCTCTAGGATTATTCTACTCCACACTTAGAGTGTGTAGCTGATGAGGACAGCTAGGATTTGTTAAATCCTCAACAACATTGCAACATTGGGTTAATAATTAGCTCACACTTAGAAAGAGACACACTTAGGATTGAATGAAGCTAACTTCCCTTTAGGTTAATAACAACCAATTGGAATTACCGCTTTCAAGACAAAACAGTTAGTAAATAGGGTTGTTTGTTCTCCTCTGCTTTATTTACCGCATTCATGTTATTGTTGCTTGTTGCGGGGTGAGACGGTCACTGACCTACACCATTACCGCTTTTACATTTACAAGTTGTGAATGCATGGGTAGCTTAGGACATGCATTCCTCTGTGTCACCCCTATTTCCACGAGTCACGGCATCCCAATCGGTCCACGATTGATTTCCCATGAGTCGGGTCACTCATTGAGTGGTTAAGCCCGCGAGGCGAGACGGTCACCGACCTACGCCTGAAGACTCATGATCCAAAATTATCCTCCATCTCCGAGTCGAAGCCAGCATATAGTGAACTCTGAGCCTTCAGTGTCCAGCTGCCTAATCCGGTGTCTAGGACGGGTTTTATGGGTACTCACCCCCTTGTATGCCGCCTGTCTGACCACCTCGTTGCCTTACCTTGAAGATTGCATGGGCTCAGTTCTCCATTGTTCCTCTGCACCACAAGTGTCTCTAAAGCCCAATGTCACGCTACACGTCCATAGCGGATCCCGTATTTACCGGATACCCATACATGGCACAACGTAGTCAGTGAATAATTTGGACTTTAGACACACCTGACCGTGCAGATGACGAGAGACCCGTTCCCATGCAGTACTTCCCCGAGTTTCCTGAAAAGTGGGGTGTTGTCGGATCATCACTGGCCGTGGCGTATGTTTCCTTATCATCTCGGGTGTCCTGACCTTTCGAACTTAAGCACTCTGGACTTTCTTTATAACGTGCCCCGCAAGGGGCATAACAGAGAAAAACCCCGAGAGATGATAGTGAAGGGACGATGGTTCCCCCGGTGACACGGAGCCATAATTGACCTGGAAAGTGATTATCCCAACATTAACACTTACAGCTCCACATTAAATACAACCACGATTTACTTCTTGCTATACATGTGTGCAAACTATTTTTTCAAACTAACCTGTTTTAAAATGTTCGGAATTCTCTTTTGTATGTCTCTTAAGGCTTTCTCATGAGCCCGTTTAATTTTGAATCTCATCTAAACTTTACTCATAAATATTTACGGTTTTAAACGTGCCACTTCATTTTTAAAATGTTATTCCAAAACAATTTTCAAAAATAGATTTCGAAAACCTACTTTTTACAAACGAATTTCAGACAACATTATTTCTTAATGGTTTTCGAAAACAGTTTTCGAAGTTGATTTTCACAAACGTATTTCAAAATAAATGATTTAGTCCCCATGTTGTGACTCGCTATTTTTGAAGTTCAACCCACCTTCAAGAGCAGTGGTCATTACTGTGGAGCGTACTAGTCATTTCGTGTTTTCACAAAGTGGTGGATTTTCACATAAGATTTTTGTGCTCGATCATTCATCTTTCCTTTCTCAAAAACACCCTTCATTTCCCTCGTCGAAGCAAGTGAAGCAGCATGAAGATCGAGTACATGGTGTGAGCCAAAAGCCAGAAGCACACCAACCCGTGTAGCTAGCCGAGCGACATGAAGATTAGCAACACCTATTCGAGTTCGAACTGTTGAAAATCAGAGGAACACCACACCCGTTTTGTTGGGTCATGGTACTTCTTCACCGCAAGCGCCCAAAGACGAGTAAGCTGCCAACCGGGAGCCCGAAGGCGAGTGAGCAGCCAACCAGGAATCCGAGCGAGTGCAGTCAATTAGAAGCCTGAAGACAGACCAGCAAAAATTCCCCTTTTAATGACTTTTAGAATTGATGATGTATAGGTTTTCCATATGATTCTTTTCTCTCTTGTCCATTTCTGAATAGATTACATGTATAGGTTTATACATTCCCTTTGAATTTATTTAGATCAATGTGTATAGGGTTCCCCACTCCCTATTTTATTTGCGAATGACCGAGCATCAAAATTTCTATTGAGGAAATCCACCACTTTGAAAACACGCGTTTTCAAAATTATTTTTCTAAAACTTGGTTTCTTTTGGCATGCACGAATAAAGAGAAGAACGAATAAGGGACGACCCCTCACATCTATATATCATTCATCAACTTTGCTTTATGGGGTGAAAATTCACGGTATCTACAGGAGGCACCCCCTAAATAAACAGCATTAACGAACGCAATCGAGCACGAAATAAACCGCATGCATTGCATTCATTACAAAAAGTCTGTGCATTTGGTCAGTTCAAATTCGAAACATACACAAATCCTATCCACCTCAGAAAAATTTCAACATCATGTGTGTCATTGTCACCACACCACACACCGTCTTTCGTCCCAATATCTCGACCGCCAGAGCCTAATCTCAGAGGGATAGAAAAGAAAACCGAGTTCAAACCTCTCCCAATCAGAATCACCATGCATGTCAGTGACCAAAAGGGAAAAGAGTGTGTCATACCGTGGGGCCACCATGCGGGAGTGGTCACTCCCTAAAATTCCCAAGCCCCAAGAGCTAATCATCAGCCAAATACCATTTTGAAACAGCTTCTCTCACATCGTGCCCAACATTTAGACCATCTTCAGACCGACATTGACGGATTGAGCTTCATGGATCATCAACTGGAATCGACTCAAGCGAGGCTAGGTGTAGCCTTACCACTCATGCATTGCATACACAAAGAAAAGAAAACAAAAACAACAACAAAAAACATTTGGTAAAAATTCAAAGTCAACCATCTTCATTCATCGTTTTTCAGCATTTTATGCATCCTATACATAGTAATTCCGTATTACCACAATAGATTGCATCATAAATAGTCGCATTTGCATACACCCGTATCGAACGACATCTTTGAAGAAAATCTTGAGAGATTGATTGAACAACATGCCTGAATCACTAAACTCTCGACCCGTCAATGAACACAAGGGTCTAATCAAAATCAGCACCACAAATTGAGTGAGTAGTGTGCGAAGAGCGGTATTTTCCTTGAATTTCAAATGAGGGCGTGGGACAATCCGATGAGCGATGAGGGAAGGTAAAGAGATTCCATGGAGGTAAAACCACGAGCGACATGTGCATTCCTTCAGCACACTGAGAGGCACAACTCGTAGTGAGATCGATGTCGATAAACAGGATACAAACTGTGATTCATGCAAAGATTCGAGAATAGTAAGAAAACAATCATTGACTAATGCAAATGACGAGGCACTTAGGAACAAAATCTCCACAAAACCAAAAAGCTTTGACTGCCCTGCATGTAATCTTTTAGTGAGCCCCGCTGAGCCTTCCAAGATAAACCTTTTTGTGCGAGCTCTACAAAATGACAATCTACACATATACTTACCTACCCTTGCAATAGAGTACCTCGAAAAAGCCGGAGCCATGGCCACTCCCCACCATCTTTCACAAAACAACAAATGAAAATGTTAGAAGAAATCAAGGAGTCAATGCAACTCCAAAGCCAAACACCAAAAAGAACACTGAAAATGTTCAAGAAGATCAATGAGTCAATACGACTCCAAAGCTGAAACCCAAAATACAAAGCAGAGAATGCTTGGGAAACTTGATGAGCCAAATGCAATTTCAAAAACGCAAAAATGAGAGGAAAGTTCAAAGCGTACACCAGGAGAGGCAAGAATGAGGAAGCCAAATCCAAAGGACCAATGATGTCCCACCAAAACCAACAAAGGATTCTCAAAGAACATCTCTCTAATCATTCCACCCATGGCGAAGGCGAAACATATCCTCTATTGCACAAAAGCTCCACAATTCCCAAACAAATCCTCCAGTCCCATGTGACATACATCATACCCCTCAACCCCATTACAACCCAATAAAGACCTCTGACTCATAAGTCGATGAGCGTCAACTGAAAGTATCGGATCTGAAACATGAATCATAAGCTTCGTGCTTGTTATCAACATGTCCCACCTCATAACACAGGGACTATGAGCGAAAGAGCGCGATCTTACTGCACAAGGTCTTCCGAGTGCGAGCGAATCTTTGATTCAAGCACCAAATCATAAACAGCCTACCCCATTGCAGGTGAGGAATTTGTAAGGATCAGAAAGTCCAAAACCTCAAAAGAAATTCTAAGGAAAATACTGCTCCGAGCATTGAGAGTATCATTACACCATTAGCACACACAACTATACTCACGAGAGATTGACCCGCATCCCTCCATGAGAGGAAAGTGATTCACACATTCCAATTTAGCAATCACTCAAGATCGAACCGAAGATGTTTTGTATTCGTAAACCTCGTATTAATAGAGATAGGGCCATACCTTTTCTCCAAAAATTGCATATGCATTTTGCATCGTATCCAGCATTTAATATCTGCATGCATCATAAGCACTCCATCATCAACACCTGACTAGTAAGAGCTCTACCTAGTCTCGCTGAAAGTCGACTTTAGTGCAGTTGTTGAAGCGTAACTTTTGATCAAAAGATGTCAACTGGAGCCATCCCGGGCCATTATCAAGCTACATCGAACCATCCCGGAGCCATCCTAGGCTATCCTCAAGCTACATCGAATCAAACTAAAGCCATCCAAAGCCGTACGAAGACAATCCCGGAGCCATCCACTGTCATACTCGAGTTTCATTGGCACCCCTCCCAAAGCCAAGCTAGAGCCATCATCCGACATTGAAACCATCCTTGAAACTACACAGGGGTCATCCCAACAATCTGAGAACAATACGGGAGCCACCTCAAATTCATACTGAGGCCATTTCGTCACCAGGGTCTTGCCTACAGAGTTTCGAACTACGTCAGGTCTGATCTCAATGCGAAATTGAGTACGTAGGCAGCCCGCCCAGGGTACGACCACCTCAAAAGAAAGTTCCCCTTTCTTCCTCGCTATCACCAAGGAGCCATCTTGTAGCCTCCCCGGAGCCATCCCGAACTATCCCAGAGCCACCCCGGGGAATCTGAAGTCACAACTGACCATACCAAAGCCATTCATCCACAACAGAAAATATCTACCACATCAAAATACGTCAAACACAACACAATCCACCAATCACATCAACCCACCATTCGACTCAAAATTCAAAACAAATCGAAACCCACCGACCATCCCGAAAATCTTCACCCAAATCGAAACCCACCAACGATCCTGAAAATCCCCATTCGATTCAAAACCCACCAACCATCCCAGAGTCGTTGCTCACAAGGGAGTCACATATCAAACCGGAGCCATCTGACCGTACAGGAGCCATCAAATCACATCGGAGCCATCTGATCATACCAAAGTCATCCGGTCATATCAAAGCCATCAAGGTCCAAAGTTACTCATTCACAAAACCATCCTTTCGAAAATCGACTACAAAATCACAAAACCAAAACAAAAAACTCAAGGGCCATACCGGAGCCATCTCGAACTCTGGAGCCAAGAGTCCTACCAAATCCCGAAACCATAGAGCACATCGGGCCGAAACCACCAAAAACAAAACCAAAACAAAAGTCCCACACTGACAAAGTCAAAGGCGACATCATCAGACAGCATTCGACTATCACATCCCTCATGAAAACAACCGAAAAACATCCAATCCCGAATCTATCCACAATCAAAATCAACCTTCAATCAACCACTCAAAACAACGAGTTTCATACAACTCGATCAAAGTATTATATGCCCGTCATAAGTCCTCGTACTTTCTGATGCATTCTAGGCCCGTCATAAGTCCTAGAGCTAGACACCGAGATCTAGTTGAGGCCCGTCATTAGTCCTCATGCATAAACCATATACCGATTGTATTCTAGGCCCGTCATTAGTCCTAGAGCTAGACACCGAGATCTAGTTGAGGCCCGTCATTAGCCCTCATACATTTTGAAGATGCATTCTAGGCCCGTCATAAGTCCTAGAGCTAGACACCGAGTTCTAGTTGAGGCCCGTCATTAGTCCTCATGCATAACCCATATACCGATTGTATTCTAGGCCCGTCATTAGTCCTAGAGCTAGACACCGAGATCTAGTTGAGGCCCGTCATTAGTCCTCATACATTTCGAAGATGCATTCTAGGCCCGTCATAAGTCCTAGAGCTAGACACCGAGTTCTAGTTGAGGCCCGTCATTAGTCCTCATGCATAACCCATATACCGATTGTATTCTAGGCCCGTCATTAGTCCTAGAGCTAGACACCGAGATCTAGTTGAGGCCCGTCATTAGTCCTCATACATTTCGAAGATGCATTCTAGGCCCGTCATAAGTCCTAGAGCTAGACACCGAGATCTAGTTGAGGCCCGTCATTAGTCCTCATGCATAGGTTGTTTGATCGTATTCTAGGCCCGTCATAGCCCTAGAGCTAGACACCGAGATCTAGTTGAGGCCCGTCATTAGTCCTCATACCATCAATCACCGCAATTTGGGGCCCGTCATAAGTCCCCGTGCACCCGCATTCATAAGAACAGATCATAAACCACAGTGAGAATTTTTGGCGTCCCGTCAACCTTGATCCAATTCCGCAAGGGCTTGCAGAATTGAATCAAGGGGAGCCATCTGTAGACACCAAAAATTCTCACCCCATAAAGCAAATTCCGAAATAATAAGAGGGGTCGTCGCCTTTCTTTTTTCAAAACATATTAACGTGCGTGCTAAGACGAAACCATCATTTTATAATCTTTTTCAAAACATTTCAGAAAAAAAAACAATTCTTCAAAAATGAATTTCCATCGACAGTCCAGTTTCAAGGTCGTCCCCTTTTGTTTATTCACTTATTTTACTATCTTATTTTGTTTTGTTTATATTTTATTTATTTTATTTTATTTTTATTCATCTATCCACTTTTTCTTATATTTTATTTTATTCTACTATTAGCATTAGCATTTTTATTTTCATTTCTATTTATACACACTCATTTTCATCTTTCAAACCCAATCCACACTAGGTTGAAATCTGGCCTAGCCCAATTCCTTAAACCCACTCTATTTTCAGCCCATGGCTTCAAGAAGCCCACTTTAAAACCCAATCTTCTAAACCCTAGAGTCCACCCTTGCTCTATACAAAAAACAACAACAACAACAACAAACCCTAATGGGGGCGACAATAGGAGCGGCATCTGTTTTTTTTTCCTTTCGATCATCTTTATCACCCCTTCTCCGATCTATTTTGTTCATCTTCGAAACCGACCGTTTTCTTCCCCTACCTCCACCTTCTAGCCGATGAACCCAAAAAAAAACCTCACCCCAGAAATCTTCGACCAACACCAGCTTCTCCATTCTCCACACTCTCCGCATCCTTTGACAGTGAATTCTCGCTATCCACCCCATCACCACACTTCCGTCGATGCCTCAACTAACTCATTCCGGCGATACTTTCTTATCCTCGTCGGAGCTTCAAACGGCTCGCTGTTCCTTTCGCCCATTGAGCTGCCATTGCTTGCGAGTCCACCGCCATCGTCCCAATCGGAGTTCCGGCCTTCTTCGATTGATGGTCGATTTGGGCTACGAACCACCACGTTCTAAGTCTGTCTGCTTGGTTTCTTCCCTCCTTTCGTTTCCCTACCGCGGTATTTGTGATTGTATACCCTTTTACTTGCTGAGGTTGTAACACCCCATCCAACAACAACACATAACAACAATCTGCAGTGGAATACACACCTCATCAAATAACTTAACTCGTTGGTGTTACACGCCGTTAACCACCCACGTGGCTAACAAGGCTAATACATATACATTGTACCGGTCTGATGGGCTAAATTCCCGGGCGACTACACATTACTATCCCTTTTCATTAACAACAACAACAACATACACCTTTCAACTATACCGAGTATTTATAAACAGATGCCGATAACAATTTCGGTCTTACTACACCTACTGCATATATACACTTAAATGATTGCCCATGTACAATGTCTACCCCGTCCTACTCTCGAACGGCTTCCAGCACCTTGTACCTGAAATAGGAAAAAGAAGAGAAAGGGTGGCCCCCAAGGGGCTCAGCACCTTTGCTGGTATGGTAATCCCGCAGCCCACATGCTACCGGGCCACGCACAACTAATTGTCGTCTTAGCATGTGATTGATTATATTTAAATCATGCATGCAACTGTAAACACACAACGCATAACATTTCGCCTCAATGGGCTCAACAAACGGATAATACATCCTTATTTAATAAGTCACTCACGGTATTCATTATCCCTAGAGTGTTCCTCCTCCAATGGAGCTACTTCCTTAATAGACGACACTTACCCGTTATTCGGGTTATCCTTAAACGCCTCTTATCACAAACTGGGATTCATATCCATGATCCACATACTCCACATTTTACAACATATAACATGCCTCCCATAACAACACATAACAACACTTTCACGTTTCAACGTGCACATAATAACATCGCAATAGAAATTGCATTACAACAACATCACATAACATAACGGGAATGGTTCTCTTAGGAACCGACCCAAACATTGTTAATTCACTGGTGAGCCTAGAGAATGGTGTCACCCTCATGGTAAGCTCGTTATACAATAACAACAACACTCATTACCGTCCTATTAGTCGGACGAGTAACTTAAGTTAAGATGGTACGGGTTTGGAGGCCCGAACACACCACACAAACACATGTTCCCCCTAAACCGATCATAAGTCAGAATAGCTAAGCTTTGGAATAAGCTAATGGGAGATCATAACCCGTGAGGGAAACAACCATAACAAAGAGAAGGGTAAGGCTAAAAAGGATACCCTCTCCCAAACAACGCGCGACCGGCCAAACCGGATTCCTCACCACTGTTAGTACATAATTACTTTAGGTATTAGTTAGAACCCCACTATGGAGTCTATCACAACTACACACCATATAGTGTTACAACTGGGTTAGACACATAAGGGAGATCCCTACATTCACATACACACATCACACAATTAACGCACGCATAGCCGTGGTTAGTACGTCCCATGGTTCGGGTCATTTACTCCGAATACCGAACTCTCATGTGATCCTAGACTCAGTTAACTAAGGTTAACACTTCCGAGGTTAAATGGTATCGGAGTTGTACTCGCCACATAAATGAATTGCTGTAAACTCATTACATGTTTAATCTTACAACGTGGCAAACATACAGAAAAACACATTGGCATACAAGCCGGTGTAATCTGGTAGGACACAGGTTGCAAGAAAACCATACCTGTCACCGGAGTCCACTTTACCACGTCCACTTATGTTCCTCGAGCAATTCTCGAACAACTGATAACATTACATGTACTTTTATTAACATCGATGTAACATGATTGTTTAAAGTCTAATGCTTATCTTTCTAACCATCATCACTCCCTAATGTTGGACCACTAAGTCATTGTAATTTAAACTTAATCATATAAGTTAATCACTTCTCATTACACCTCATACTTGTTTACACCTCTTAAGGCCTTTACATGTCACCAAACAAGGCCTAAACATCATCTAAAACCATTACCATTCAATCCCCCATCATTAGGAGCCTTAAACAAATTTTTTTTTCACTTCTCTGCACTGGACCTCCCCACAGGGGCGGTCCGTAGGGGCGGTCCACTGCAGAACCCATTTTCTAATGTGCTTTTCTCCTCTTTCTAAACTCCAAATTCATCCCAATTTTTTCCTATGCTTTACACATGTTTTCTCACATGTTTTAACATCTTTTAGGCACACTTAAACCCTCTCGAAACATCCCAAAAATTCCTTAAACTTTTACTCAACTTTTACTACGTCCTTAACACTTAGAACATTTTTTTCTTACACTTGTAACTTGTATTCTTGCCTAGAACTTCACCTAACCAAAGTACTCCCTCACTACCTTATAACCACCCTTTTAAACATCATTTGCACTACACTCATCCCCTTTACACACACTCCTCAAGTCTTTCCCACAAGTTCATAATTAAACCTTCACAAGGCGTTACACTTTCATTGTTCACCAAACTTTGCACAAGACTTTACGACACCTCTACCATCACCTTGGTGTATCAAGAAATCATCCATTAGTTCCCTAAATCTCCAAGACTATGCCTAAGGCATCTTAACACCTAAGAACACCTTAATTCACTTTCTTTCACCATCTTAACACTTAAAAATTCCTAGTACCTTCTAGGTCATAAAATCTCATTACAACACATAAACTCTTTTGTTTATCAACTAAATTTCGCCATAGCTTCTCTTGTATCACCTTACACCAAAACACATTGTTTTTAACCTTTAGACAATCAAGAACATTCAATCTCTTAATACACGCTCTTATACACAAACATATGGTTTTTCATCCTTTAACCATCAAACACATTCACCTTCACAAGAGATGTTCTTTACACACAACTAAACCTTTAAACTACACTACATCACAATATAGTGCATAAACTTAAATTGCTTGGCACTTAGGCCCTTAAATAACATGGCTCTTAGGCCCTTAAATTGCATTAAACTTAAACACTGAATTTCCACATTTAAATGCCTTCAACCTGCGAATACACACAACAATGCTCCCATGTCTTTTTAGTCCACCTTGTGGATAGTTTTCTAGCTCATTTCCCATTGGCTCTTTAGGTTAATTATTAAGCAAGTATAGCTCAATTTCCTAGTACATGAAACTACATTATGAGAGGTCATTTACCTCTTTGTTTTCCAAGTTTTCTCACTTGTTTTCTCTTGTTCTTTCTTGATTGAAAATCGGCAAGGAGCTTTTATCACTTGTCAATCTTCTAACCATTACACATATAAGGGTAATGAGCATTAAGTTTAATACCCAAACTCATAGTTAAACCCTAGGTTTACATATGTGTCTTAAAACACCAAAATTTGATGATTACCTTTGGAATTCGGAAGAGAGCTTGGTTAAGTAGCAAGATAGGACTCCTCCTAGTCCTTTGAAGTTTGAATTAAGCTATGAAGAGAGCAAGAAAAAGCACCATTGTGAGGTGAATTTTCGGACACATACAAAAATGAGAGGAAACTTAGATTTTCTTTGGTTTTTGTTACCTTGAAACAAAGGAGAATGACAATATGAAAGAAGATGAGCTTTTACCCCTTCAATGGAGATTCTTCATGGCACCAAAATGGAGTTCTTGAAGATTTGAAAAGATAGAAGTGAAGAGCTTGGTCTAACTAAGACAAATATGGTCTTAGAATTTGATTTGGAGCGTTAATGAACATTTGGTGAGCAATTGAAGTTAGAGAAGAGATGGGCTGTAGCAAGCTCGGTTCTGGTTGGGAGAATAGAGGAAGAACACGGTGGGAAGGCAAGGAAATGAAGAGGAGAGGTGAGAGGTCTCACTTTTGTAAGATATTTAAGCTTAAAAGCAAATAGTAACTTTACTTTATTTCTTTTTCTTTTCTTTAGTTGGATGACTAGGTTGGTGACTCCCCACCTTAAAAACCGTGGCCCCTTCAATATATAACATATATATGGCCTTTGTTGACCAATTAAACAACTTATATTGACTTATAACTTAAACTAGCACTATTTGAGCACTATTCACAAAACAAGGCACATATTTGTGAAATTTTTGATTTCCCATTGATATAGACTTCCAAATGTGATACTATATAGTAAACATGTTAATTAAAGAGTAATGATGGACATTTAGCCACTCAAAACTCATTTACAAGACAATTTTTCAAAAACGTGCTTTAAGACTCCTTAAAGCACTTTTTGTGTTTTAACTTGTTTTCAAGCTTGGTTTTCTTTAGTAATTGATTTAATATGTTCATTAACATATTTATAAGGTATAGGTATGACCATTAGGTCTTATACAAATTATCCCAAGCTTAGAGCACATTTTTGCTCATATTGACTTTAAGGTATTTTCTTGTGTTCTGTTTGGTTTAATTGTCCACCAAGGTTTCCTAAGGACTTAATTAGCCTTATTAAATCATAATTGAATATTATTAAGTCTTGGTAGGCTCTTTGGGTCCTAACCAAGTTCACTCCAAGCTTAGAGCATGTTTTTGCTCAAACTGTATCTTAGTGCTTTATTGCATTTTACTATGGTTTAAATTGTTCATCGATGTTTCTAAGGCACTTTTTAGCCTTTACATACCATAGTTTAATATTTAAACCACATATTAAGGTTTGGGGTATTTCAATCTACCCCCCTTAAAAGAACTTCGTCCTCGAAGTTTACACTTCCCATACATCTCTTGGATTAGAACACAGGAATCACTTGGAAATAAACTTCCATAACCAAACATACTTTACATCACAACCTCGGACTTAATGGTCCGGGCAACACATTCACATTCATACATAACATAGCATACTCACATGATAACCTCGGACTCAATGGTCCGGGTATCTTAACAACATTTACACATACATAACAACCCTTAGACTCTCTGGTCTTGGGTAACATTACAACATTCAGACACATAGGTCTTGATAACATAACAGTCTTTAGACACATAGGTCTATATAACACAACACATTTAGACTCATAGGTCTTAATAGCATACACTTTAGGAACTCAAAGTCAAAATAACATTTATTACACATACCACACAACATGTCATAGCATGTATAGCAATCAAGAATATCTTTGATATACACTGTGATCCCGCAGAACCCGGTCGCGATGGACACCTTCCGTCCCCGTGCCTTTGGGAGATCAAAACAATCACTTAAATTTAAAATTTCCTTGTGAGGTTAAGTAAGAGAACTTTAATTATGTAAAGTATCTATCAACGTTTTATAAATACCAATTGAAAATCCCTTTGAAAACACACACAACTCCAAGTCCAACTTAAGCTTTTTGCTTCTTTCCTTAGCGTGGTTATTTGTGACCACTTATAGGGAGTTTCAAGAGTCATCCAACCCTGATGTGATCAGCATCAATGTTGAACTATCCTTCCACCCCAATTTGTGTTCGGCTTCCCTTGATCGCATGCAAATCAAGTTCCACTTCCCACTTCAATTTCACACATCAAGTAAATCACTCATTTCCAATTTTCTATCTTTTAAATCATTCTAATCATGATCATCACATCTCCAAGGGATAGAACTTCATCTATCAGTTATCTCCATTCACTTTAATGCTGTTACCTAGGGAATCTTATTCTTACTAGGTTCTATGTCAGTTTCATACCCTTTCATGAATCACTATATAGTATATATATACACATATATTTTATCAAAATACAACACACCATTTCACATTTATACACTGTCGGGGTTTGTTCCCCCGGGAGTTTTTCTACTCCCACACTTGTACTATCACACACCACTACATAAATCACGTACACTTGTACGGTAATACACACTAAGTGGTTTTGCGCTCTACCCCCCTTAAAAGGGATTACGCCCACGTAATCAATCACTAAACATTGGCTTAAAATGTTCTACCGTCGTGTAGTGTTTTAACTTCCACGCGGTCTATTACACAATGGATTCTGATTAGAGGATCTTAACCATATTGGCGGTTTAGTCCCTAAACCAAGAATTCTCATTGGAGTTTGTTTAAACTCTTAGTTGGTTTCGATTCTGGCCTGTTAGGCTTCTAGGCGTTAATAATTAGCCATTTACTCATATTCACCATGTACATTCAACACTTGAATCACTGGCTCACTAGTTTCTGCTGCGAAACTCTAATAACTGTAGAGCTTAATTGCCCCATTTGTTATTCGTACTGTATTGTACATCCCCAATTGTCACCTTCATCTTGGTAACAATGGTTTCTCAACCGACGCGTGGTATCTCTTACCGTTAGCGAATTCGGTGAGTTACAAACTTTCTATCCACTTCCATAATAATTGACTGTATATGCTGTTATGTATTTCACAATGATTGACTTGTTTCCTTCCGACTTACTGTCGGTTGAGATTGAGCTACTACCTAGTGTGTAGTGCTCTCTCAGCTATTTACAACATTTAGGGTATATTCCATACCGATATTTGGCAGTTAGTGCAACTGTAGTCACTTACTGTTAATCATGTCTCCACATTTGGTTTTGTACAAGTACTCCTTTATTGGTGCGGTCTTGCATTTCCTATGCATCGGCCATTATAACACTATTGCTCCACAATTAACATGTTTCCAATTTCCTAGCTATCCCACTCGATCATTACTGCGCAAGTGCAATACCAAAACACTCAGTCATACAGAGTGCAGAGGCGTAAACTCTTGACAGTAAATCCCTTATGCGATTCGCTATGGAATTCACACTGAGTTCCTCGTCACACAGTACCTATCATTGGCTTATTGCCCAGTCTGTTTAACATCACTTATCTTGCATCTCTACTAAGTTTAACTCATAACGGATCTTATCTGCTTCATTATCGTTTAACAATACTCATACAACGGTCGCTTGCTGCGCACCGTGCTTATTGTATAACACTAACTTACATGTCTATTTACTGTCACATTAACTTCCACACATATACTTACATCACTCGTATTATGGTTCGCCATCCATTTGGATGACTACTGAATGCTCCTTGAGCATTGATCATTCGAGTTACAAGCCGGCATTATTCAGTTCGGTGTTTCACTTAATACACACATACTACTAAACTCACTGCTCTCTTTCAATAATAATATCATCCATCCTTAACATATTTCTTGGACTTGGTTCACATAACCACCGCTCCAGCGGTTTCACAGCATCGAGAGGTATCCCCACTCTTAGTGCAGTGGTTCGTTCTCCACTCTATTCACTTATATAAGATAAACTTTTGCAATCAATCTAATTCACATAACACATTTTATTTGTGGCCTATAAGCCTTATTTGCCTTGAGCTGCGCTCATTGTAGGATGTCCACACACATGTACTTCTCTGTACAACATTACATGGTTAGAGGTTATATTGGGCTCCATGACAAGGTCGTTGCATCACGTTTCCTTTCACGGGATGCCCCTTAGGATTGCCAGTCCGTCTCCTGACAACTTATGTCTAAACTGGGTGCTAGTTTCAACCCTCGTGTTTCTATCACGTTATCTTGTTCAATTATCGTTGATGCAAACACCCTTCAAGGATCGCTCCTGGGTGTTGCTAAGTTATGCCTTTACATCTAGTTCACACTTATGGGTACATTCCGTTAGCCATGCCGTTTGCGCTCTGAACTGGTTATTATCTTCTTCTGTGAAGATCACATTTCCTGATAGTGTAGGTACTCATTCTGGGAGTTTCATCCTGTTCATTGCACATTAATGTGTCCACATTAGGCATCTGCGCCATGTACAGGCTGGGTCACGTCCAGCTAACTGTTTATCCCTGAGGATCTTAAGACGTATACGATTCTTACATTACAGTTAGTGCACCTTCGCACCTCCTGACTCTTAAGCATTTCGTTGAAAGGAATTCACTAATTCCTTTAGTCTCGTTAACTTAACTGGGTTCCTTTACTTCAAACCATTTATGGTAATCCTTAGCTGTTGTTTGATTTATACTGCTGACCGTAGAACGGAGTCGACTTACTTCCGTGTTTCGGACTCTACTAGTATACATATGTGGGGTACCATACTGATACTTTACTTACTTACCCAACTAACATAAGTAGGTCTGTCAGGCCCACAGCTCCTATCGGAGTGCGGTCGTCCCACTTACAGTTGGTACACTCGTAGTTGTCCGTAACACGCCTAGGTGAAGTATTCTGTTGTCAACTCCCTTATATGTCCCGGAAATATCATTCCGTGCTTCGCGAACAATCGAGGGAAAGTTTATCCATTGTAGAATTCTTATCAACTGCCCTTGGTTTACTGGTTTGGTTTAGAAGAAGGTTAGAAAGAAGTATTGGTTTGAAAGAAAATCGGGTTTTGAAAAGGAAAGAGTTTAAGTAAATCTGATTTTGAAAGAAAATTTTATGGTTTCACAACATCTCTTACCCTAACCCAAGTCTAGCTTCTTGCTGACTGGGTTGTACTTACAATTACAGGGGTTTAGGCTAACAGGCCCTTCCACTGTTATGACGATCACATTTAACTTTATGGTACTTTACCAAGTACTTTGTAGTGGTTATAAATTTCCAAGAACAGCCTGTTATAGCAGCACTTGCTATGGCAGTGCGCCATGTAACTGGCTATCGGTTAAACACACACACCGGTTGTGGTATTGTATTTACCCGCACTGTTATCAGTGGCCTTGTTGGCCCTCACTGATCTTACTGTCTTGATATAACCCTATAGGTGATTCTACACTGTTTCACATGATAATCATTAACTAGGGTGTTTCCCATTCTGGGAGATCCTTTTCCTTATTGTTTCCTTTTCGTAGCCCGTTCCACCCATTGTGTGTGGTTACTGAGACTTGTCTTGTTTGGGCACTACGTTTGTAGTCCTTGTGTTGGTATACCGTCGGTGTGTCATTTTAACAAAGTGGTCCCGTAGAACACTCGTCTCGGGTTATTAATAAACTTCTTGCCCGTGCACGGTTGGTGCGTTGCAGCTGTTACCTCGACTGCTCAGCATGTCGACCCAGGTTGTCCGGAAATTTCTATCTCTCATACATGAAATTCTTCATTCTTCGCTATTAAATGCGGTTTTTTAAAAAATTGTTCCGATGGGAAACCGTCTCCGGGATTCCCAGTTTTCGGGATCTACCGTTATGACAGGTCTTCCGTACTTTAAAGGTATTTAATAACAGCCAGATCGGGTAATTCCCGAGTAGGAGTGGGACTCCACCTCTCTGGCGTTGTTTTCCCAAGTTATAAAACAGGGGTTGTGGAGGCGGGTTGGATTTGGTGTAGTAGGTTTTCAGTAATTCACTGGTAGTCCTAACTAGCGTATCTCTCACGCTATCACTCAACCCTAACCCAAAGTACTAAAATCCTAAACTCGCGTATCCTAAGCTCGGTTTAATCAGTCAATCAGAGCTACTTCGCTCTGATACCACTTGTTGTAACACCCCATCCAACAACAACACATAAACAACAATCTGCAGTGGAATACACACCTCATCAAATAACTTAAACTCGTGGGTTACACCGCCGTTAACCACCCACGTGGCCTAACAAGGCTAATAATATACATTGTACCGGTCTGATGGCTTAAATTCCGGGCGACTACTACATTACTATCCTTTTCATTAACGACAACAACAACATACACCTTTCAACTATACCGAGGATTTTAATAAACAGATGCCGATAACAATTTCGGTCTTACTACACTACTGCATATATACACTTAAATGATTGCCCATGTACAATGTCTACCCCGTCCTACTCTCGAACGGTTCCAGCACCTGTACCTGAAATAGGAAAGAAAAAGAAGAGAAAGGGTGGCCCCCAAGGGGCACAGCACCTTTGCTGGTATGGTAATCGCCCAGCCCACATGCTACCGGCCACGCACATATATGTGTCTTAGCATGTGATTGATTATATTTAAATCATGCATTGCAACTGTAAACACACCAAGCATAACATTTCGCCTCAATGGGCTCAAAAAACGGATAAACATCCTTTTTAATAAGTCACTCCACGGTATTCATATCCCTAGAGTGTTCCTCCTTAATGGAGCTACTTCCTTAATAGACGACACTTACCCGTTATTCGGGTTATCCTAAACGCCTCTATCCACAAACTGGTTCATATCCATGATCCACATTACACATTTTTACAACATATAACTGCCCCCATAAAAACAATAACAACACTTTCACGTTTCAACGTGCACATAAAACATCGCAATCAGAAATTGCATTTACAACAACATCACATAACATAAGGGAATGGTTCTCTTAGGAACCCGACCCAAACATTGTTAATTCAATGGTGAGCCTAGAGAATGGTGTCACCCTCATGGTAAGCTCGTTATACAATGAACAACAACACTCATTACCGTCTATTAGTCGGAACGAGTAACTTAAGTTAAGATGGTACGGGTTTGGAGGCCCGAACACACCACACAAAAACATGTTCCCCTAAACCGATCATAAGTCAGAAAGCTAAGCTTTGGAATAAGCTAAGTGGGAGATCATAACCCGTTGAGGGAGGAAACCAACCATAAAAAGAGAAGGGTAAGGCTAAAAAAGGATACCTCTTCCTACACCAAACACGCGGACCGGCACAAACCGGATTCCTCACCTGTTAGTACATAATTACTTTAGGTATAGTTAGAACCCCACTAGGGAGTCTATCAAACACTACCACACATATAGTGTCTATTCAACTGGGTTAGACACCACAAGGGAGATTCCTTACATCACATACACACATCACACAATTAACGCACGCATAGCCGTGCGTTAGTATCGTCCCATGGTTCGGGTCATTTACTCCTGAATACCGAAAATCTCATGGATCCTAGACTCAGTTAACTAAGGTTAACACTTCCGAGGTTAAATGGTATCGGAGTTGTACGCCACATAAATGAATTACTGTAAACTCATTACATGTTTAATCTTACAACGTGGCAAACATACAGAAAAACACATTGGCATACAAGCCGGTGTAATCTGGTAGGACACAGGTTGCAAGAAAACCATACCTGTCACCGGAGTCCACTTTACCACGTCCACTTATGTTCCTCGAGCAATTCTCGAACAACTGATAACATTACATGTACTTTTATTAACATCGATGTAACATGATTGTTTAAAGTCTAATGCTTATCTTTCTAACCATCATCACTCCCTAATGTTGGACCACTAAGTCATTGTAATTTAAACTTAATCATATAAGTTAATCACTTCTCATTACACCTCATACTTGTTTACACCTCTTAAGGCCTTTACATGTCACCAAACAAGGCCTAAACATCATCTAAAACCATTACCATTCAATCCCCCATCATTAGGAGCCTTAAACAAATTTTTTTTCTTCATTTCTGGTCTGGACCGCCCCTCTGGGGCGGTCCCAGGGGCGGTCCACAACAGATGCTACACGTATATATTTTTTTGTCACTTCTCTGCACTGGACCTCCCCACAGGGGCGGTCCGTAGGGGCGGTCCACTGCAGAACCCATTTTCTAATGTGCTTTTCTCCTCTTTCTAAACTCCAAATTCATCCCAATTTTTTCCTATGCTTTACACATGTTCTCTCACATGTTTTAACATCTTTTAGGCACACTTAAACCCTCTCGAAACATCCCAAAAATTCCTTAAACTTTTTCTCAACTTTTACTACGTCCTTAACACTTAGAACATTTTTTTCTTACACTTGTAACTTGTATTCTTGCCTAGAACTTCACCTAACCAAAGTACTCCCTCACTACCTTATAACCACCCTTTTAACATCATTTGCACTACACTCATCCCCTTTACACACACTCCTCAAGTCTTTCCCACAAGTTCATAATTAAACCTTCACAAGGCGTTACACTTTCATTGTTCACCAAACTTTGCACAAGACTTACGACACCTCTCCCATCACCTTGGTGTATCAAGAAATCATCCATTAGTTCCCTAAATCTCCAAGACTATGCCTAAGGCATCTTAACACCTAAGAACACCTTAATTCACTTTCTTTCACCATCTTAACACTTAAAAATTCCTAGTACCTTCTAGGTCATAAAATCTCATTACAACACATAAACTCTTTTGTTTATCAACTAAATTTCGCCATAGCTTCTCTTGTATCACCTTACACCAAAACACATTGTTTTTCACCTTTAGACAATCAAGAACATTCAATCTCTTAATACACGCTCTTATACACAAACATATGGTTTTTCATCCTTTAACCATCAAACACATTCACCTTCACAAGAGATGTTCTTTACACACAACTAAACCTTTAAACTACACTACATCACAATATAGTGCATAAACTTAAATTGCTTGGCACTTAGGCCCTTAAATAACATGGCTCTTAGGCCCTTAAATTGCATTAAACTTAAACACTGAATTCCACATTTAAATGCCTTCAACCTGCGAATACACACAACAATGCTCCCATGTCTTTTTAGTCCACCTTGTGGATAGTTTTCTAGCTCATTTCCCATTGGCTCTTTAGGTTAATTATTAAGCAAGTATAGCTCAATTTCCTAGTACATAAAACTACATTATGAGAGGTCATTTACCTCTTTGTTTTCCAAGTTTTCTCACTTGTTTTCTCTTGTTCTTTCTTGATTGAAAATCGGCAAGGAGCTTTTATCACTTGTCAATCTTCTAACCATTACACATATAAGGGTAATGAGCATTAAGTTTAATACCCAAACTCATAGTTAAACCCTAGGTTTACATATGTGTCTTAAAACACCAAAATTTGATGATTACCTTTGGAATTCGGAAGAGAGCTTGGTTAAGTAGCAAGATAGGACTCCTCCTAGTCCTTTGAAGTTTGAATTAAGCTATGAAGAGAGCAAGAAAAAGCACCATTGTGAGGTGAATTTTCGGACACATACAAAAATGAGAGGAAACTTAGATTTTCTTTGGTTTTTGTTACCTTGAAACAAAGGAGAATGACAATATGAAAGAAGATGAGCTTTTCCCCCTTCAATGGAGATTCTTCATGGCACCAAAATGGAGTTCTTGAAGATTTGAAAAGATAGAAGTGAAGAGCTTGGTCTAACTAAGACAAATATGGTCTTAGAATTTGATTTGGAGCATTAATGAACATTTGGTGAGCAATTGAAGTTAGAGAAGAGATGGGCTGTAGCAAGCTCGGTTCTGGTTGGGAGAATAGAGGAAGAACACGGTGGGAAGGCAAGGAAATGAAGAGGAGAGGTGAGAGGTCTCACTTTTGTAAGATATTTAAGCTTAAAAGCAAATAGTAACTTTACTTTATTTCTTTTTCTTTTCTTTAGTTGGATGACTAGGTTGGTGACTCCCCACCTTAAAAACCGTGGCCCCTTCAATATATAACATATATATGGCCTTTGTTGACCAATTAAACAACTTATGTTGACTTATAACTTAAACTAGCACTATTTGAGCACTATTCACAAAACAAGGCACATATTTGTGAAATTTTTGATTTCCCATTGATATAGACTTCCAAATGTGATACTATATAGTACACATGTTAATTAAAGAGTAATGATGGACATTTAGCCACTCAAAACTCATTTACAAGACAATTTTTCAAAAACGTGCTTTAAGACTCCTTAAAGCACTTTTTGTGTTTTAACTTGTTTTCAAGCTTGGTTTTCTTTAGTAATTGATTTAATATGTTCATTAACATATTTATAAGGTATAGGTATGACCATTAGGTCTTATACAAATTTATCCCAAGCTTAGAGCACATTTTTGCTCATATTGACTTTAAGGTATTTTCTTGTGTTCTGTTTGGTTTAATTGTCCCCAAGGTTTCCTAAGGACTTAATTAGCCTTATTAAATCATAATTGAATATTATTAAGTCTTGGTAGGCTCTTTGGGTCCTAACCAAGTTCACTCCAAGCTTAGAGCATGTTTTTGCTCAAACTGTATCTTAGTGCTTTATTGCATTTTACTATGGTTTAAATTGTTCATCGATGTTTCTAAGGCACTTTTTAGCCTTTACATACCATAGTTTAATATTTAAACCACATATTAAGGTTTGGGGTATTTCAGAGGTGGTGAGCCCTTGCCGGCCTTGGGGTTTCACCACCACCTCTACCATATTCGCTATCCATGGAGGTTTTTTCCTCGCGATTACTGGTTCGGTTTATCTCTCTTCCATTCTGACCTCGTTGGCTTGTCGTTTACTGATTCTTTTGTCCGGTTGGACTTGATCTATGCAATTTTGCTATTGAATTCGAGCTTAACGCTGCACTCTGTGAATGATCTGGATTGGGAGATAAATGCGATTTCCCTGTTGTGTAACCCTTGCGAGATTTGTAAATTCTCTACATTGTTAAAATCTGGAAGTAGTGGTTCTCTCATGTGTTGATCAAAAGTTTGGGTGACCCAAATCTGCTTGTTCTTCCAGAATACCCTTTGTTAGTTCGAAGCTATGGTAATAGACGCTCGACTTGGTTTCATTTTACGTTTTGAACAGCTTTTTTCCTTTCATTCCACTGGTCTGAAAACCTTCTCATTTTGGGTCACGTTATGACTCCCCTATCTGCATATTGCCATCGTTCGGATATAATTTGCAGGCTTATATTGTCCTCTGCTGTGTTTACCTTATTCAACTCGTTGCTCATCTTGTAATTTCATGTTTTGACTGAGGTACCTATTGGCTTATTGAATCGGAGCACAGACTTGCACATGTGAATCTGTTCGACTTGGGTTTTGGCCATGGACCTTGCGCTATGCTGAACTTGTGGACTTTTGGGTATTGTGGCTGCTCCTTATGGAGCTTGGAAATTCGTTTGGTCAGCCTTCTCGATCACAAACTTTACTGATATTATCTTGTGTTTTCGTTTGGAAATTATGTTGCCTCTGACAGTAATCTTTCCCATCTGCGCGCATTATACTCGGTTGGACGATCTATTTGGTGGCTTTCGCCTAATCTGCTTACTGATGCCTATTATTTAATCCAACCTTACGAATTTGTCGGCCCTTTTAATTTCTTAGTTTATTTTGCTTCGGCCTGATGAGTATAGATGTTAGTTTTACTCTTGGTTCCGGAAATTTGTGACTGAAATTCTGAATTAATGGCCTCTACCCTTTTCCGGCCTTTGGGTAATTGAGGTTCATGTCTTCCTGTTCCTGCGTATACTAATCCTTTTGACAAAAGCGAACACTAATCCTTTTGGCAACTTTTGTTGGCTGATCGAGGTACAAATACAATCAACCGGCTTTGAGCTGAGACTCGTACATGTGGGCTGTTTGAAAGGATTTTGGGTCTGCTGAGTTTACATCAGAGTGTTGCAAATCATGATTGCTTACGGTACATACAAAATTGATGGAACTTGGGCTGGACTGGCTTTGCTTGGAAATGACTTTGGGCCCGATAATTTGACCATGGGGGGATATACTTCGGGTTTGGTATTGCCTCATGGGTTTGAAAACCCCATCGGTTTGCCTTCTTATCGCAAGGAACTTTGCTATTTCCTTTCTTTACGCCTGGAATTCGGTTTGGAAATTAAAATTGCTTTAAATTGAAACTTGTCCCTTGCGCATCGATTTGTTTTGGATATTTGTTTGAGACTAGCATTTGTCCCTTTGCGCTTAGATAAGAACATATAATGGAGTGATAGTTGCCCAAATGTTAATAATAGTTTAGATAAATCATTCATTGGCTGGATGGTCTGTATTAATTCCTCATCTTATAGGGGAAATGATATAAATCCTTCTAGGTATGATCCCACATGACTCACAACTTCATCTCTTTGATACTACACTTCGGTTTGAGTCATAATCTAAGATGACGAATTAATTTGTGTAGCAACCCCAATGTTTGATTTATCTGACAATTCATAGCATTTGTTGGCAGTTTGAAACTCTTTTCTATGTTCTCGGTTGGGGTGTGGGAGATGATTAGATTCCCCCCTTTCCTCCCATTGAGAGGGGCCGTATGATCCCATTGCACACATCCCAACCTCCCTCCGTTCTCTTGACTGATGTATTGTGCCTCTCTTGGTTGTGTTTCTTTGACATGTACCTAATGCTCGTGGAACGGGAAACTACTCTAAGACTAAGCAACGGGATCGTGGCTTGCACTACCGGGGTCTCCGCTTCAAACACATGTAACGGTTGGTGCACTTCTTGCTGATCCTATCAGCTCAAGTGAGGCGGCGTCGATGCGACCCCCCCATAGCAGCTCCCTATTTAATATTTTTATCTACGTTTTGTATTAATCTGTAATTTGTTTATTGTTCTTACTTTCGGTTGTAGTCTTAGGACTTATTCATTAATTTAATCCATTCTCTGCGTACGAACAATCTTAGAATGTTATCTCTAACTGGTTTTGGGTTATATTGTCCTAGCGATTATCGTGCCCCTTCCTACATATTGATTAGAGCTTGGAAATTAATTTGAAATCTTGTAGGATTTTCGCTAGTGTTTAATCACCAAATTTTGTACATAATGTTTACACTTCATTTTGCTCTCCAATGTTTGTACCATATGTGAGATATTTGCTTTGTGATTTATGCCCTTTGCTTGTTGCTTATTAATGTCATAAGCCTTAGCTACTATGTCCTTAGGTCCAAGCCATTAGGATAGAGGGGTCCCCCTGGCCTGATGTCATTGACCAATCTCGTGGTGGTGACACCCCTAAACCCTAAAACACACACCTAAAATATGTATATATGTATATAGACCGATATTCCCAATCAATTTTTCTCTCCAACAAGCCCAAATAACGAATCAGGCCCAAATCACTCAACATGGCCCACTTCTTGCCTGACCCACTTCTAGCTTGACCATTCAGCCCAATAAGCCCATCGGGCCCAATCCATGTGTGGCCCAACCCTGTAAATAAAATCAAAGCCCATTTCAAAACACAATTGGCTCATCAGCCCGATTCAGGCCCAGTTGGACCCATACCCATTCCGGGTCCAAATCCAATTTGGCCCATTAAGCCCAGACCAGCCCAAGCCCACAAAAGTCAAACCAATTTGACCTTGACCTGAACCTTTGATCAAACTCGAGGTGACCGAACCTTTGACTTTGACCAAAGTATACAAAACCAAGCAAGTCCACAAGAATCAAACCTTGACCTTTGACTAAACTTTGACCAAGACCCAAACTTTGACCAAACCTTGACCCGAATGTTGACCTTTGACCAAACCTTGACCCGAATGTTGACCTTTGACCAAACCTTGATTTGAACTGTGACCTTTGACTAAACTTTGACCAAGACCCAACTTTGACCAAACCTTGACCCGAATGTTGACCTTTGACCAAACTTGACCCGAATGTTGACCTTTGACCAAACCTTGATTTGAACTGTGACCTTTGACTAAACTTTGACCATGACCCAAGCTTTGACCAAGACCCAAACTTTGACCATCCGAACTTTGACCAGCCCAAGTTGACCTTGACCCAACTGTGACTCAATCCCATTTTGACTTGGTCTAACTTTGACCGCCTTGTTTTCCAACCCCAACCAAATTCGACTCAAACCAAATTCAATTCCAAACCCGATTCATCGCAGTTCAAGCCCAATTCAAAATCAGTTCAATTCTTAATTCAATTAGATCCAATCTCAATTTCAATCTAATTCAATTCAAAATTCTTTTCATTCCCAATTCAATTCAACTTCATTTCAATCCCAAATAATTCCAAACTCATAATCTCAAACTCCTTGAAACTCCAAACTCCTTAGAACTCAAGCATCTCGAATCTCTAAACGTCTCAACAGCTCAACAGACTCAACCGTCTCAGCAGCTCAACAGACTCGACCGTCTCAGCAGCTCAACAGACTCAACCGTCTCAGCAGCTCAACAGACTCAAACGTCTCAACAGACTCAAACGTCTCAACAGCTCAGTAGACTCAAACGTCTCAAACAGCTTAATAGACTCGACTGTCTAACAAGCTCAACGAACTCGAATATCTCCATAGACTCAGCAAACTCAAAAACCTCAAGAACCCTCAGCTTTTCACACCCGAACACCTTCAAAACTTGTAACCCTTTCAAGCCTTGATCATCCTACAGACCCGAGCGTCTCATAGACTCCGTCATCTCAAGATTTTAAATGTCTCACAGACCCGAGTGTCTCACAGACTTTTTGCACCTCAAACTTCAAAATGAACCCGACAATTTGTCAAACCTCACAAAACGACCACCAAAAACCTCTTTGACCCCTCAAAGACCCAAAAGGTCAAAACCTCAATTCCTTCAAAACCACAAAACTCCCAAATCTCCAAAAGTAGTGACATACGTAGGTTGATCTCAACAGAGAGTTGAGTACGTAGGCAACCCACACAGGGTGCGACCCCACATCAATCAAAATACCCTTTTGCACTCATCCATCTTCACCTTCAAAACAACCCCGGGCACTCCCAACCCTCGATTACCCTCATAAAACTCATAAAATCCCGAAGCCGTGAACTACGCGAGGTCTGATCTCAACAGGGGAGTTGAGTACGTAGGCAGGCCCATCTAGGGTGCGACCCCATTCCAACAAAACATCCTTTTTCCCCTTCTAAGGTGTTTCTCCTACCTCTCTAACCACTCAAACCTTCTTCGGCTCCCACAAACTTCAAACCATCAGACTCCAAGTCTTGTCTATTCACTCAACCTCAGACTTTCCCAAGCTTTCATTCTATACTCATTCGAATTCATCAATTCTTCTTCTTGGCGCTAGCTTGGCAGAAAAGCTCGCCTCATCCACTCGTTTTCTCTCCTCATGTCCTAATCCTATCCTTGGCTTTTAAATGGATCTCTTCAATAAGGTTTTGAAAGAAGGCAATCCCGACAATTGGAGACCGAGGTTTCCTCGGGCACCAATCCGAAGTCGTGGTCGTTGCCACTTCTAAGGGGTGTAACCCAGTGCGAACCCACAATAGAATCTCTGTAATGACCAGATAAGTCCTATCCATAGGTAACAAATTCAGAGTCAACCAACGGTTCTTAGAACCCTCTTTCCCTTCCTTCCTAGTATCTTAGGTCAAACTAGGTGGCGACTCTAGTCAACTTCCGCCTTATAGAGGCATAAGTCCGCGTGGGGCCCATCGAGAGCGGGTGTAGTGCACACTTGCACTCTCCTTCATGCTTTCTGGGAAAGACGGACGATGGAGTAGGTATTTGAGGGATGCCAAGATAACGGGTTTTCACCCTCCACAGAATGGCCTTTTTTAGGATCTAGACTTCTCAGTCAGACCATATTTAGATAGACCCCCCTCATACCGAAAAATCACCCTCCACACATATGAGTGATATAACTCATGTAAAAATTATTGTAATGTCTTAGATTGATTTTTAACTCAAAATGGAGCATAAAAGTCATAGATATTTCGGCATAAATATTTATCTATCATAGATAACTTTTGTAATACAAAAATGTGTCTTACGGTAAATATTTTCCATATATGTTATAAGTTATATTTTTGGTATATGTTACCATATGGTTTTGGTTTTAAATACCTATGAAGGTGTACATAATTTTTGTACAATTTTAAAAGTTTAAACAAGCTTAAAACAATAAAGATTTGCTTAGTAAACTTACTCTTAAAAGGATGATTAAGTACTTGAACTCCTCTTGAATTCCCAAGCTTCCTCCATTGGAAATTGATGTTCCACTTCGGTTTTTATGCAAGAGATGAAGGGGTTTAGGAGTTAGATCTTAACAAAGATCTTAAGTAGATTTATAAGTAGTTTTCCAAGAATTTACCTTAGGCTTTTCTTCTTAGATTTTCGGCACACCTAGGAGGGATGGAGCATTAATTTTCCTTCATGAAATGGATGAAGAAAATAGCTTTAGAAGATGTAGAATTTTGGATACACATAAAATGCGTCTTAAGGATTTTCAAGCATGAAAAATACCTTAAGATGATCTTGGATGCTCCTTGGATTAATGTAGACGGTTTCAAGGCTGTTTTAGGCCCCTTCAATCGGCAGCCACATGCCTTAGACAAGCATGGAGTGGTCACTTGTATTTAACAAATAATTTCCTAGATCTAGATCTACTTTTTGCTTTAATAATTCTTGCTTTTATCAAGCTAACATGGCCTTGTTTTCCTGCAGGATTTCGACATCATGGAGGTCAAATGAGACTTATATTCTTTTGTCTTTAAGTATTATAGCACATGGGAAGGTGAGTCACCATGTTCTATGTCATTTATAAATTTTAAATGTTAATTTTATACTACTTTTGAGGCAGAAAACCGGCCCCTATAGAGCTGCTTGTTTGGCACTGTATTTAATTGATTTAGATGTTCAATTCCTCCCCATTTAAGATTCATAATTCATGGCATCTCAAAAACTACAAGGTAATTGCGTAAAACGCATTTTAATGACACCCGAAGGTGCGTTTTTGTGCTCTAAGGATATTTTGGAAAATAAGTAGTCGCTATGAGTTCCAAGTGTTTATAAACATTTTTTATAGTCAATAATAATATTTTAAGGTGTTACATTGAGTTATGCAAACGGGAAAATTGAGACAAATAGAAATAACTAAGAAATTATCCTAGAAAATCTATAAATCTAAAAATACCCACGGGTTGCAAAAATAAATCCCGGTCAAAGAGTATAGTGAACTAGAAGCTACCGGGGTCGAATCCACGGGACTTAGTTATTAAATCTAATCCTAGAAATTAGTAAATTAAAAGGGTTGTCGTTTGTTTTGGTTTAAAAACTAAAAGTAGCAAGCGAGGAAATTAATTAAAACTGTGTAAAGAGATGAATGAAGCGGAACCTTGGGTTCAGGGGAATTCTTTGCTAGCTAGACTATATAATTAATCACCGGTTAATCGAGACTTGGATTGGCAAATTCTTTTTATCTCTTAAGACTAAATCCTAGTCAAATTGAGCTTCTACCCGTAACACATTAGGCCGAATCACGAACCAATGCCATACAAATAAAAGGATTAAGCGCGAGAATTATTCTTGCATCTGAAGGTCCAATTAATTAATCTAATCAATTTTTCCACAGATTAACAGGTTGCTATGACCTTTCTATCTTTCACCGATCAGATCCTGACAGAAATTCAAAGCTATAATAAAAAATCTGCAGCTTTTATTAAAAGCGTAAATAAAAACAACAACCTGAACAATCCAAATAATTATCCCAATCAACCGGTAAAATAGTTATAATAACAGTCTAACTACAAATCCCCCGTCACCCAAGATTAATCCTTTAGCCTAACATAATTAAAGAACAAACACAAGAAGAGATAGTAGAAATCATCTGTGTGTTGATCTTCTAATTCGTCAGCAAAAAGGTTGAGCGGATGAATGAATTTGGAGCAGAAATCCTCTTCTCCGGTGTGTTGAAATGGTCGCGGCGCGAGAGAATAAAAGGTGATGTGTGCAAAATGGTGATTGTTTGATGGATCCTTTCACTTCCAAAGCCTTCCTTATTTATAGTCAAATTCAAGACTTTCTGTTTGTCCATTGATGGTTTCTTTTAGTCTCTTCAGTTTCATAAAATAAATAAAGACCTTCCAGTTCCTTTAACTTTCTGTATTCAATTGTCTTCATCCATTAATAACTCTTGGAAGGAAGTTTCTTTATTTATTTAACTTCATCCATCATAGCATTGGAAGACTCTGGAGTTACCTGTGCGCTTTTCTCCCTTTCTGCTTGTCCCTTTTTTTCCTTTGTTGTGCGGCAATATCATAGAAATATAATAATAAATGTTGTTCCGGACACAACTTCGCTAGGGTCTAAATTATTCATATGAGCTCCGATTTGTTCCCCGTTTGCGGCGTTGGAAAGCTCGTGAGGAGAACTATGCATTTTCACCATCATTTTCTGCTTTACACATATAAATTGGCATCAGTTCTTGCCCAAGTAAGTCATGAAAAGCATAGGATAAGTGTGAAAAAGCACATAAAAAGGTTGCATAAATAGAATTTAGCACCAATAAAACCATATCAATTTCACACTTATCAATCACCCCACACTTAGCCTTTTGCTTGTCCCCAAGCAAAACTCTCAAGCACAAGTAAAACAGAGCTAATGGAACTCAACAGGAAAGGAAGAGCACAGAAGAAAGGAATTGCTACCTTAACCATTAAAGGGGGCAATTCAAATTATTCAAAACAATTTATTCTTTCCAAAAACATGAAGTCATTCGGAGCTAACAAATGAGAAACGAAACCATAAGAGTCTTGCCTTTAACCTTTAGCCAATCCACCTTTTTCCTTCACAATCCATAGAAACGACAAGGGGCATGAAGTAAGATCATATTCCATCATACCTTTCAATGCCACATACTCTTGATCCATAAGAGAAATTAATCTGTATTTAGCATAGCATTTGCATAAATATTTCAATTAAAGCGCTTTCAATTTCTTTCACCACAGACTTTTCTCTCCACCCATGTAGCGGCTTTGGGTCAACTATCCCAGATCACAAGGAACTTAGGTAGCTAGGTGATGAAGCACCCCAAAGGACTTAATAACCAAGTGGACGAGGCCTGATTTGGATCAGAATTAAAATTAGCATGCTTAGGATCAGCGGAGTACCTTGCCTTGTTCTTTTCCAACCATTTCAAACCAGTTCATTCCAAGGCTCAAAGCTAAAAGCAAGGTTCAGATGGAGAATATTCTCATTTGTTTCAGCATTTTCAGAACAAAGACTTCATTTCAGCAATTAAAACCAGAAAAATTTCAAAATTTTGCACCCCAAGATCAGCTAACCAACTAAACTTCCTCTATGGCTTCCTTCCAAGTTGAGCAACCACACTTAATTTTAACAAATGCAAGAGAAAAGAGCTTAGAGACGCACAAAAAACAAGCGCCGAAGGAGCTTACCCCACCCCACACTTAGAGTGAAGCAATGTCCTCATTGCGTAGGAAGAATTAACATTGTGCAAGCAATCTAACAGGGAAACAAAATCACACACAGCAATTTAGAGGGGAGCGTGTAAAACATAAAAGAATAGAAAAGTAAAGAATACTCCCCAGAGTCCGCTCAGGGTGTGCAGCAAGGCCAACCCCACACTTGAGTTCAGCTAAGCAACAAAGTAAGCAAGCTGAGAAATATAATCTGCAAAGCCAGAAGAACTCAAGTGGAACCAAACAAAGCCATCAGTAGAAAAATAAGGGCCAAGGCTCTTGCAGTAAGTATAGCACCAGCCAACACACCACAAACTAAAAGAGAAAATAGTAAAATAAACAACTAAACTAAGAATGTGAAAAGAGATACAAACCGGTGGGTTGCCTCCCACCAAGCTGCCCGGAGTTAGAGTCTCTGGCTAGACTCCCACTTCGTTATCCCGGATCAAAAATAAAAGTTGACCATAGTGTCACTGGGAGTAAGAAGTGAACAACAAGCAGGACCAAACCACCTGGATCAAAACAAAATGTTACCACAACAAATAGAATAGGAAAATAAACACTCCACAAAACCTGGTGTTTGAGGAGGGAGTGATGGTAACAATCTTGAAGGCAAAGATGAAGCGGTGGAGGTTCTTCTTCCTCAAACTTGAGGATAAAAATATCCTCATCGATGTGGTGAGGCTTGAAGAAAGTGTGAGAATTGCACAGTGGTGGTGGCTCATCCTTCTTAATTTCTAGGATGTAAACATCCTCTTCAGCTTGGTGAAGCTCTACTGGCTGGATGATAGGCGCAGGAAGAAGGTCCATGAGGTGCGAAGGCTCAAGTGAAACCCAGGGTGGGGAGGGAGGGCTACTGAAGACATCAACAAATTGCTCCACTGAATTGTTCCCCAACTCCTGCAGGTTACCACCGTCAACGATTGAAGACTGTTGTTGAGGAGCGAGTTGCTGCAGATATTCTAATTGGTCCTCTAAACGCATCTGCTCCTGCAACTTAAGGCAATCATCGAACTCATGAGGCCCCCCACAATATGAGCAATAAATATCCTGAGAATAGGATGATTCACGTTCAAATTGCTCCTCAATCCGTCTCATCTCTTCTATCTCAGGACAATCCTCAAACTCGTGAGCCCCTCCACACTGTGAGCAACAAAGATCAGAGGATAGATACTCATATTGTTCCTCAATCCACCCCATCTCTTTGGCAACATTGGGCTCGAGCTGCAACGGAGGAGTACCATAAGTTGATCTCAATTCTATTAGCATATCCTCCAAGCTGCTGGTACCATATTTGAAGGGTTGTGGAATCGGAGGACAACCATAAGCCGATCTCAATTCAGCCAGCAACCTATCCAACTCAGATGCCATTATCAAACAACAGTTAGAAAGTAAAACAAAATAAAGTAAGAATAAAATAGCTGAGAATAAAAATCTAATAAAATAAAAACGAAATAAGCTAACGATAGAAAGTAAAAACAATTGTCAACCATGCTAAGAAGAAATAAACAAAACTCCAAAGACACCGTTAGTGATAAAAGAGAAGATAACAACTAGCTAAAATAGTAAAATACCACAAATAAAAATATAACTAAAAGAAAATAGAAAAAAAAATTAATAATAAAATAAAACGAAAATAAAGGAACTAACAAAAACTGAAATAAGATAAAATTAAAGTTAAAAAAACAAAACAAATGACAACCAAAGTCAAGGACTAGACAAAAGTCAAGTCCCCGGCAACGGCGCCAATTTGCAAACGGGAAATTGAAGACAAATAGAATAACTAAGAAAATTATCCTAGAAAATCTATAAATCTAAAAATGCCCACGGGTTGCAAAAATAAATCCCGGTCAAAGAGTATAGTGAACTAGAAGCTACCGGGGTCGAATCCACGGGGACTTAGTATTAAATCTAATCCTAGAAATATAAATTAAAGGGTTGTCGTTTGTTTTGGTTTTTAAACTAAAAGTAGCAAGCGAGGAAATTAAATAAAATTGTGTAAAGAGATGAATGAAGCGGAACCTTGGGTTCAGGGGAATTCTTTGCTAGCAGATTATATAATTAATCACCGGTTAATGAGACTTGGATTGGCAAATTCTTTTTATCTCTTTAAGACTAAATCCTAGTCAAATTGAGCTCTTTACCCGTAACACATTAGGCCGAATCACGAACAATGCCATACAAATAAAAGGATTAAGCGCGAGAATTATTCTTGCATCTGAAGGTCCAATTAATTAATCTAATCAATTTTTCCACAGACTAACAGGTTGCTATGACCTTTCTATCACTCACCGGTCAGATCCTGACAGAAATTCGCAAAGCTATAATAAAAATCTGCAGCTTTTATTAAAAGGATAAATAAAAACAGTAACCTGAACAATCCAAATAATTATCCCAATCAACCGGTAAAATAGTTATAATAACAGTCTAACTACAAATCCCCCGTCACCCAAGATTTAATCCTTTAGCCTAACATAATTAAAGAACAAACACAAGAAGAGATAGTAGAAATCATCTGTGTGTTGATCTTCTAATTCGTCAGCAAAAAGGTTGAGCGGATGAATGAATTTGGAGCAGAAATCCTCTTCTCCGGTGTGTTGAAATGGTCGCGGCGCAGAGAGAATAAAAGAGGTGATGTGTGCAAAATGGTGATTGTTTGATGGATGCCTTTCACTTCCAAAGCCTTCCTTATTTATAGTCAAATTCAAGACTTTCCGTTTGTCCATTGATGGTTTCTTTTAGTCTCTTCAGTTTCAAATAAATAAAGACCTTCCAGTTCCTTTAACTTTCTGTATTCAATTGTCTTCATCCATTAATAACTCTTGGAAGGAAGTTTCTTTATTTATTTAACTTCATCCATCAATAGCATTGGAAGACTCTGGAGTTACCTGTGCGCTTTTCTCCCTTTCTGCTTGTCCCTTTTTTTCCTTTGTTGTTGCGGCAATATCATAGAAATATATATAATAAATGTTGTTCCGGACACAACTTCGCTAGGGTCTAAATTATTCATATGAGCTCCGATTTGTTCCCCGTTTGCGGCGTTGGAAAGCTCGTGAGGAGAACTATGCATTTTCACCATCATTTTCTGCTTTACACATATAAATTGGCATCAGTTCTTGCCCAAAGTAAGAGTCATGAAAAGCATAGGATAAGTGTGAAAAAGCACATAAAAAGGTTGCATAAATAAGAATTTAGCACCAATAAAACCATATCAATTTCACACTTATCAGTTATATGGGGTTATATCAACTCAAGACACAATTCCAGGCTACCGGGACACTCTTGGGGCAAAAAGGAGCGTTAAGAAATTCCCCCGAGCACTTTGTGTATTTTTGAAAAAGTAGCTCAAGAATTCTCTTTAGAATGATGGATATTAATGATAGGAACTCAAAGAATGATTTATATTGGAGTTTGTGCCACTTCGGTACCTCTCCGGGCCATTCTTAGGGGTTTATGGGGCCCCCAACGGGAACCTCCGAGCACTTTGTCTTTAACTGATAATTTATCATGAAGACTTCATCTTATATGCTTAATAAAGTGTTATGGTGTATTTGGAATGAAGTGTAATGCTTTATTTCGTCATATAAAATATTTCCGGGACTTTCGGGTCTTTCGGGCCCTTAAAGGAACTCCCGGGCATTTTGAATTTTAATTCAGTTCTAACTGAGGACTTGTGTTTTAAAGGTCATATAATGATCCTTGGTTAACTTCATATGAAGTTTATAGCTTATATAACTTGGTTAGCTTAAGATCCGGCTTAACGCCCGTTTATGACCTTAAGGAGTTTAGGTGTGTTTCTTTGACCTTTGATGAGTTATTATGTCTCCATAATATATACAATAGGTGTACCATAAGTTGTTATATTTATTTGAGTGTGTATATCAATTTATTTTAGCATTTGTAAATGCTTAGGCATCCGTATAATATTTACGTTGCTCGTTTGTATACACGTTCGTATTAATCTTCCTTGTTGACGCTTTAGTCCTTGTTAATAATCGTACATAAATGTTTGTACGAGTACATTAATACTTTTAGTAACATTGCGCCAGTTAGCGTTTATGGTAAAACGACTGTTTTTTCGTGACGTTTGTATGCGTGAGTTTGCATGCGCACGTGTAATAATATTAATTTACGTAACGTTTGCATGCATAGATTAGCATGCGTAACTAAAATGATCTGTTTCTAGAGCAATTCTTCATTATTTAATAATAAACAGGTATTAATTAGATTCGGGGTATTTCAGATCCCTTGTGGATGTGACTAGTTTAGGATTGATTTTGGTGAGAAAGGATGGATTTGGATATGTTAGATTTGTAGGCAAACTTTGACAAAATTTTAGTAGAAAATAAGTATTTTTAGATGACTTGGTGAATGGGAGAACCAAGGTGTGTATTAGGTTGAGTAGAGATGTTTGATAACCTTGGAATGGTATTTGAAGAATGGATTGGAGAGAGAGAAAAATCTGTAGCAAAATGGGGTGTAAAGACCTTAGGATTTCAAGAAAGAGAGTTAGTGTTTGTAATCTTGTAAATGGAGATTGGATTTGGGTATAGGTAGTGCATTGGTCTAGGAATGAATTGGAATGGTGAGTAAGTGTTTTGGTAAGGATGGTGGGAGGTATAAACTACCAAGAGGAAGTTAGAAAATGCACAAGTGTGCAAAGTGTAAAAATGCAAGAATGAAAATATAGAACTTAAGCAAGAATTCAGTAAGGATCGGACCAACGATTTAAGGTAGTTTAAGGAGTGTTTTAGGATGTTTAAACATGTATAAAACATGTGGAAAGATTATGGAATGATTAGGGGTGGATTAAGGGTTGATTTGGGGTTGAAAATCACCTAAGTAGCAGTTTTTAGCAGGGTTCGGGACCTAGGTTGGGAACCAAGTCCCGAACCGCATCAAAAAACCGCCTCAGAGTCAAAACTGCAAGTGGTCCGGGACCTTAGTCCAGGACCAAGTCCCGGACCAGTAGTTAAAACAGGACGAGAGTGTGCAAACGAGTTGGTCTGGGACTTTGGGTCCGGACCATGTCCCGGACCTCCCCCAAAATCTTGTCGAAAGTGGTTTTTAGGGTTTAAAACATGGGGGATTGATTGGTAATGGTTTTAGAAGTTGTTAAGGCCTTGTTTGGTGATATGTAAAGGTCCTAAGAAGTGTAAACAAGTGTAGAAAATGAGTGAGAAGTAAGAACATAATTGGACATGAGTAAAACTAAGTATAACGAAACAACGGGGTAAGTACGGGAGTAGTAATTATTTACGTACCGTATGAACATAGTATTAATAACAATGTTTGAAACATTATCAGTGGAACAAGTGTGAACCAAGGAACAAGGGAACACACGGTAAAGCTAACCCCGGTGAAAGGTATGATTTTCTGTAATACCCCAACCCGAAATCCAATAAACTGAACGGCGATCACTCCCAAATAAAATACAACTGCAGCGGAAATAAATACAACAACCGGGCGGTATTACAATGCCGTTGGCCACCCTTGTGACCAACAAGGCTAAGTCCAAATACAATCCTCAAATGTCACGGTCTGGAATACAGATACAACCCGAGATACTAGGAATCGAACTCAAAGTAAAATACTGAAATAAAACAATTACTAATAGTAGACTCCCAAAGCTTGGTCTACCCCACCTACACTCAGTGTAGTGAACTTCTCAATCTTCAGGTACCTGAAAAATGGGGGTGCCCCCAAAGGGGCTCAGCAAACAATGCTGGTATGGAAAACGTGCAGCCCATCGTCTACCGGGCCACACCGACTACTTTGTCGAATACATGCAGTTCATTTTTATAAAGCTGTAAACAAGCATAGTCTGATAATAACAAGTATCCATACAAGGACAATAATGTCACATAGAACAAGACACAGAAGGTCGAGTTAGCTGAACTGAAATTCTTTACTGATAGTCGGTCCACACAATGGGACTGACAGTTATAACTGAATATCTGAAATAGTGGAGGTATAGTGACCTCGTTATAGAGAAAGGTTGGGTATAAAAACCCCAGGAGATGACGTAGTCAAACCCTGAACTGAATGGCGTGGGAAATAAGAACCCACTAGAGGAATAAAGTCTTCCTCGAACTGAAGGGCATTTGAAACCCGGAAGGAATAGAGTCTTCCTCCCAACTGAATGTTCCGTCGCGACGTAGTAGGAGACGACCTGAGACAGGTACAACTCCCGTAGCATGCATGGCCAGATCCAACTGGGCTCCTCAATCTCGAAGTATATAATTGTTAAGTGTCATATGAAGACGTTAAACAAGAACACAATGTGTATTGTCAATTATCACGTTTAGGATAATGACGTATGTTATAAAGTGAAGTTAGTGAGAGACTTGAGTACAAGTCCTCGGTATACTGAAACGCAGGTATTTAATCCACTGGTATAGTAGTGTTTGTATGCGTGGGACATACACGTTGTAGTCAGCAACAATCACGCACATAAAATAATACCACAGTGTGCAAGAGTAAAACAACAGTTTACATTAATTATCTTGGTCGTTATTTCAAACAAACAGATAGCACACAAGCCAGTGTAATCCGTTAGAAAACAGGTTGCAAGAATCCCATACCGTTCACCGTAGACTGTACTGTTTAGTTCCCGGTCAACGTCTGGTCAAACAAAGTCCTAGAACAGGATTAACTGAGAGGGTTAATTTATGTTACCCTTATATAATGATTCTATTGAATTTAACAAATCGTGTATTTGTTATTTCATGTGAGGTTTATTTCTTTTAATTACTCATGGTTTTATGTATAACTTATTTGTTATTCCTTTTGATTTATTTATAAATCCTTTAATGTACAAATGTGTTTATTTATTCATGTACTATATTTGTTGTTTATTTTAATTGTCTAGTTGACATAACAACTTATAATTTTCTTAACAATATTTAAATGTCTTACAATGACATAAAAATCTTATAGTTTTCATTCCTCCTTTAACCAAAAGTAATAATCATTGGTTACCCTTAAATTCCTTATAACTATATAAGTCATAGTTTAAACTTCATAACTCCTTTAATCAAAATTCTTTCTTTCTAATTCCTCAAAAATCCATGTAGGACCTATATTTATTTTAATCTAAATTCTTACCCTTGTATTCGGTTATTTAAAACAACCACATAAAATCATAAACCTTATATTAAATTCTAATCTCATTATATTATAGAGTTTTAATTTCTTATTTAGCTAAATTACAAAGCCACCCCTAATATTTTGGTATATAGCTTTTAAATATTATAACTCTCAAAATTACAACTTAGCCCCTTAAATTTCGGCCAACATATATTTATAATTACAATCTAACCACCAAATCTTATAACTTTTACATAATGACATGTAAACTATAGTTTTAATTTTAATTCTCCATAAATGCCGAATATACATATTTAAATTCTTAAATTACCAAACTAACCCCAAAACAATTCGGCTTTGTCATTGAACTTTCCATTAATTACGTTTTCACCCCAAAACTTAATAATAGATATTTAATAACTTATAAACTATAGTTTAAGTATTTAATTCTTCTAAAATTCAAAAGCGCACCTAATAATTTCCTTAATTATGAATTCGCCCCATTTATATTCTAAACTTTCATAACAACTTTTATAAATTACATAATAGCCCAAAACTTTTATAAAAAGTTTTTTCAAGCTTGTTTAAATTATCTAAAATTCTTAAACTTAATTCCTAACCTTATATTATATTATAATTACACCAAACAGCCCCTTAGCTCACGGTTTTTATATTAAGCACACTAAACTTTGTAAAAATTACATTTAATCCACATAACTTAATTAATTAGTCATTTAGACACTAATAGAATATTTTTAACTCACCAAACTTTATGATATAAATTTATATACCTAAGTAGCTCATTAAAACTTATTTATCAAGTAGAACATTCGGCCATAATTTAAATGAGACCTTATGTTATATAAAAGTGGATTTATATGTCTAAGTAATTATAAATAAATTCATAGGAGTCATATAACTCATGTATAAATTATTGTAATGTCTTATATGAATTCTTAGCTCAAAATGGAGTACTTTTGCTCTTGAACTTTCGGCCTTAATTTATATGTAACATAAATAAACTTTGTGACACAAAAATGTGTCTTAAGGTAAATATTTTCCTTATATGTTATAGGTTATATTTTTGGCATATAAAACCATATAGCTTCGGTATTATTTAACCTAAGAGGTGTACATAATTTTTGTACAATTTTTAGGAGTTTAACAAAGCTTATAATATAAGGATTTACTTAGTAAACTTACTTCTTAACAAAGGTGGTTAAGTGCTTGAACTTCTTCTTGAATCTCCAAGCTTCCTCCTAGGTAAACTTGATGCTCCTCTTCGGTTTTATGCAAGAGGTGAAGGTGTTTAGGAGTTAGATCTTGAATAAAGATCTTAAGTAGATTTGGAAGTAGTTTTATAAGACTTTACCTTAGACTTTGCTCCTTATAATTTCGGCACTCCTAAGGTAGGTGAAGAACAAGTTTTCCCTTCATCAAAATGAAGAAGAAAAGAGACTTAGAAGAGGTAGAACTTGGTTACACATAAAAATGTGCTTTAAGGATTTTCAAGCTTTAAAACCTACCTTGAGATGCTCCTTGGTTTAATGTTGGTTTGGACAATCTCCTTGGAGAACTAAGTGAAGCCGAACACACCTTGTTATGCTAGGAAGAGTTTTGCTTCAAGACTTGCCAAGAAATGCAAGGAATTTACCTTAAAGATGAAGATAGAAGTTAAATCTCCATTAATGGACTTAAGAGCTTCAAAGGAAGAAGATGAAGCTAGAAGAGAGAGGAGAGAGCTTACCTAAACCGTGGATGAAGAGGGCAAGGAAGAAAGTGAGGCTTAGCTCACGTAAATGCAATAGGCATTTGGAAATTGATTTTGTTTTGTCAAATTTTTAATGTCATTTGACAATACTTTTTCTTAGTTTATTTCATGGTTGATTGGCTCAATAAATGCCTCCTTTCCAGCTGAAAACCGGCCATGAGGTGTGACTAAGCAAGAGTTGGAAAACAATACTTTTGGCTAGAACAAGGTAAGAAAAGGTGAGTATATTCCTTTGATTTTTCAATGGCAAATGACTTGTCTTCTTCTTCATGTAGGTGCACGAATTGGAGGCTTGAATGGAGCTCAAAAACCGGCCATGAAGAGCCAAGGAAGAACAAGGAAGGTCACATGTGGAAGAAGGAATCAAATAAAGTAGATCTTAGATCTACTTTTTACTTTTTCATATTTGTTTTGTTCTAGCTCACATGGCCTTATTCCATGGCCTAATTTCGACAGCTTGCTGGTCAAATGAGACCTACATACTTAGACATTAAGTAATATAACACATGGGATGATGAGTCATCATGTTTGCCTTTTATAAATTTTAAAGCAATTTTATACTAGTTTTTGCCCTTAAAATCGGCCCCTATAGAGAGCCTTGTTGACTAGTCACACCAACTGATTTAGAAGGTCATTTTAACCCTTTTTAAGATTACCAATTCGTGGCATGTCAAAAACTACAAGGTAATTGCGTAAAACGCATTTTCGTGACACCCGAAGGTGTGTTTTTGTGCTCTAAGGAAATTTTGGGAAACCAATTGTTCTTATGAGTTCCAAGTGTTTGTAAACACTTATTATAGTAAATAAACATATACTAAGATGTTACATTGAGTTATATGGGGTTATATCAACCCGTGACATAATTTACGGGCCATCGGGACACTCCCGGGCCAAAAAGGAGCGCTAAGAAATCCTCCTTTGGTTTTTGCTGAATTTTGAGAAACCACTTCGTGGGTTCTCTTTATAATGGTAATAATGATGTTAGGAACTCAGGAATTAATTTTATAGGAGTTCGTGCCACCTCGGCACTCCTCCGGACTTTTCGTGCTTTAAGGAGCGGGTGTGAGCACTCCCGAGCATTTTGCGTATTTGACTGAATATAGCTTAGGGAATATATTTGTATATTCATATAATAATTGTATGACCATTTAGTTTGAATATTAGAGGGTCATACAAGGTCATGTTTGACCATATGCTTCTAAGGCGTTTTAGCGTTTATGGTGAAACGACTGTTTTTACGTAACGTTTTCATGCATGGGTTTGCATGCGTACGTGAAATGATTTATATTTGGATTATATTCCAATAAATAATGATTAAATAATATTATTTAGATTTGGGGTATTTCAATCTACCCCCCTTAAAAAGGACTTCGCCCCGAAGTCTCATATCTAAAGTATAAGGTTGTGGGGGAATCAAGTTCCACTAAGTATCCACAACTCAATCTAATTTTTAGGGATCAAGTCCAAGTCTCTATATCCCTAAGTTCATAGTGTATATCAAGTACAACAGAATACTTGGAATGTCATAACATATACTTGCAGTGTAAAGCAAGGTAGTGAACACAATCACTTTTCATTTCAAATGGTGCAACGTAGTGCATATAATATTTCCATTGTAGTGTAATGAAGTACACACAATCAAGTAGAAGTACAAGGTACATTCAAACACAGTGTTACACAAGAACACATACAAGACAAGGTGTCACTGAAATGCACAAAAGTGCAACAACTGAAATGCACAAAAGTGCAACAACTGAAATGCACAAAAGTGCAACAACTGAAATGCACAAAAGTGCAACAACTGAAATGCACAAAAGCAACAAATGCAATGCACAAAGGTGCAACAAAGTGCACACTAAACTCAAAAATGAAAAAGGCTCTACCCCCCAAAAAGAAGGGGTACGCCCCCGTACCCTAGACTAAAGTGCCTAGTCGGTAAATAATGAGGGAAACTTCGCTCGCATATCAGCTTCGAGTTCCCATGTGGCCTCTTCCACATCGTGGTTCGACCAAAGAACCTTCACGAGGCTCACAGACTTGTTTCGAGTCTCTCGTGTCTTTCTATCTAAGATTCTTTGCGGTGTTTCCACATACCGCATTGTTGGTTCTAAAGAGAGTGTCTCTGGTTGTAGAACATGAGAAGGATGAGGCATGTATTTCTTAAGCTGAGACACGTGAAAAACATTGTGTACTTTGCCCAACTCGGCTGGCAAATCAAGTCGATATGCCACTAGGCCCACCCGCTCTATGATAGCGTAGGGTCCTACAAATTTCGGGCTTAGCTTGCCCTTCTGACCAAATCTGAATACACCCTTCATGGGTGAAACTCGTAGAAATACCTGGTCGCCAACTGCGAACTCAAGGTCTCGTCGCCTCTCATCAGCATATGATTTCTGTCTGTCCTGTGCTGCTTTCATATTGTTTCTGATCTGCTGAACTTCTGCCTGGACTTGCTCCAAGTACTCAGGCCCAATGATGACGGTCTCACTAGACTCGTCCCAGCACAAAGGTGTGCGGCATGGTCTGCCATATAAAGCCTGAAAAGGTGACATCTGTATAGAGGCGTGATAGCTGTTATTGTAAGCAAACTCGATGAGATGTAATCTATCTATCCAGCTGCCCTGAAAATCCAAGGCACATGCTCGTAGCATGTCCTCTAAGGTCTGAATAGTCCTCTCTGACTGACCATCTGTCTGAGGATGAAATGCTGTGCTAAGCTTCAATTCAGTGCCAAGTGCTCGCGAGTAGCTCGCCAGTATCGTGAGAGAAATCTAGTGTCTCGATCTGAAACAATAGTCTTAGGTACTCCATGATGTCTGATAATCTTTCTCAAATAGCTCTGCTAACTTAGGCACTTTCCAAGTGTCTTTCATCGGAATAAACCTAGCAACCTTAGTCAATCGATCAACAACGACCCAAATCATATTAAGTCCTCCTCTCGTAGGTGGTAGTCCCACCACGAAGTCCATAGAGATATCATAAAACTTCCACTCTGGAACTGGCATAGACTGTACCATACCTCCTGGTCGTCTATGTTCGAATTTCACTTTCTGACAAGTGAGACATCGAATCACATACTCTGTCACGTCGCCCTTCATACCACTCCACCAGAAATACCTCTTTAGATCTTTGTACATCTTAGAAGCTCCTGGATGGACAGATGTGGTAGAAGTGTGGGACTCTCGAAGAATATGCTCCTTAATATCTGTGCTGTCTCTGGGAATACACAATCTCCCTTCAATCTGATGAGTCCATCATCATGTAACTGGAACTCATACTTCCACCTCAAATGTACCGTCAGACAACTTCTGACTGATCTCCATCATTCGCTGATCACTCTGCTGTGCTCTACGTATGTCGTCCATAAGACTCGAGCTAGCCACAATGGCATTAGGAATGCTCGTCGACTCATGCGTCTGCTACAACATTAGCTTTCCCTTCCTTGTACTGCAAATCAATATCATATCCTTAAGAAATTCAACCCATCTTCTTTGTCTCATGTTTAACTCCTTTGGGTGAATACATATTTCAAACTCTTGTGATCCGAATATACGGTCATCTGGACACCATACAGGTAGTGGCGCCAGATCTTCAAGGCAAAAACAATAGCTCCAAGCTCCAAGTCATGTGTGGGATAGTTTTCCTCATGTTTCTTCAACTGTCGGGAAGCGTAGGCGACTACCTTCCCATTCTGCATGAGTACACACCCTATCCCCTCCTGATGCATCACAGTAAACTTCATAACCCTCTGTGCCTTCAGGTATAGTCAAAACTGGTGCTGATGTCAAGGCATTCTTCAGAAGCTCGAATGAGGTCTCACATTCAGTAGTCCATGTGAAAGGTGCATCCTTCTTCATTAAGCTGGTCATAGGTTTGGCTATTTTGGAGAAGTCTCTGACAAACCTCTGTAGTAACCTGCTAAACCAAGGAAACTCCTGATGTCCGTAACTGTCTTTGGCCTAGGCCAAGTGCGAACTGCTTCTATCTTTGCTGGATCCACTGCGATCCCAGCATCTGAGATAACATGTCCTAAAAAGGAAACTCTGTCCAACCAAAACTCACATTTGGAGAACTTAGCATAAAGCTGGTTCTCCCTTAAGATCAAGTACATGTCGGAGGTGACTCTCATGCTCTTCTTAGACTTTGATAGATTAGGATGTCATCGATGAATACAACCACGGTCTTATCCAACTGCTCTCTGAATAATCTGTTCATCAAATCCATGAAGACTGCAGGTGCATTTGACAAGCCAAAAGGCATAACCGTAAACTCATAGTGGCCATACCGTGTTCTGAATGCTGTCTTTTCTATGTCTTGCTCCCTGATGGGTATCTGATGGTAGCCTGATCTCAAATCGATCTTCGAAAACACTTTTGCTCCTCTCAACTGATCAAACAAATCGTCAATCCGTGGTAGTGGATATTTTCTTCACCGATACTGCATTAAGCTCCCTGTAATCAATACAAAACGAAGGCTTCCATCCTTCTTCTTCACAAAAGACTGGTGCTCCCCAAGGAGATACGCTAGGTCGTATGTATCCCTTGTCCAATAAATCTTTCAACTGCTCCTTCAGCTCAGCCATCTCTGCTGGTGCCATACGGTACGGTGCCTTAGCTATGGGACCGGTACCTGGTAGTAATTCGATGGAGAACTCTACCTCTCTGGATGGCGGTAAGCCTGGAAGTTCCTTTGGAAAAATATCTGGAAAATCCGACACCACTGGCATAGCTGGATCAAAATCAGGGTCATGCTCTACATTCTGAACATAACATAGATATACCTCCTTCTGCTTCCTGACGTGCTTGTACATGGACATAGCAGATATAACTTTTATCGATGGCGCCTAGGGCTCTGACGGTAAGATACTGTCACTCCTGATGGGCTCTTAAGCAACAGTCTGCGCTCTGCACAAAGAATGCGGCCTCTGTGCCGCCCCAGCCAGTCCATCCCGGCTATAACATCGAATCCTAGACCTCTGAACTCAATAAGGTCAATAGGAAATTCCTCCTCCTTAATACTGATAGTGGCTCCTCTATAAAGACGAGTGCAACTGATCTTCTCCTTAGACGGGAGTGCCACCTTAAAATCAGGTAACTCTACTGCGTCTAGCCCCAACTTCCCCGCAAGCGTAGGCGAAACGAAAGTATGTGAGGCTCCGGAGTCGAACAGTACTAATGCATCCACTCCATTAACCGGAAAGGTACCAGTGAGAATCGAGCCGCCCTTGCTGGCCTCCTCCTCAGTAAGTATACTTAAGGCACCTTCCGTCTCCTTAGCACAACCTAATAACAGAATCTGAGTAAGTACTTTGATACATGATGGGGTCTAAAGACATTCACTTTCACAAACAATAATGCTTCATTGATGAGATGATCTCCTTTCTGAAGTCCAAAAACAAATTACAACACTAATACTTTCTAAAAGTCAAACTTAATCTTCCTGGTCTCATGTGAGTGGTGTTTATCACTGTCGAAGGTGCTGTGTTTAGTTTAATCCTTTTAATTCCATGGTATAGCAACCTTGACTTTCCACCCATTATTAAAACATCTCCTGAACTCAATAAATTTTCTTTGCAAGGTCCACACGCTTCTGCTCGCAATAAAGGAACTCTGCGTCATCTCCAATAGACAAAGATAATACTGGTATCCCCTGTTCAAGGGACCCTTTTGTTTCATCATTGTCCTGGTGTAGCCCTAAACGGCCTCCTTCTTCATAGAAGTTGATGATACATAGATCAGCCCTTAAGTTGGGAACTGGATCTTCTTCTAGCTGCTGAGCGGTAGTAACTGCTTGTTCCACAATTTGTAAAAATTCTTCTGGATTTTGGCACTGTGCTCCATCTCCATTTCTTGTATCTGGTTCTTGGTATAAGGATTCCAATCCTTTCCCAAGCACATCATTTTCAGCTTCATTTTTGATCCTCCTGGAAATTCTGGAGTGTAGAACCCTCCTGGTCCTGCTCCCAATTCTTGACACCTTCTGATGATTGCAATTTGTGTCTCCGGTGTTAGGTATCCTTTGAGTAGTATCAACCTGGTTGGATAACCTTACATTGTTCGTTCCCTGGTTCTTGTATTTTGATAATGTTTTCTTCCAGGGAGGGCGGTGAGGGGATAGGAAAGCATATCTTATAGCTTCCTACGTGGTTTAAATTTTACTATGAGTCTTACTAATTCTCCTACTCAATTAGCAATCAAGGCATGCAAGCACTCATTCACATCATCCATTGCTCAATAATAGGTTCACATGGTTTAGAAATACCTGGGTTAGTAGAAGGACCAGCCTCATCTGAGCGGTCCATGACATGTAGGGCGGGTCCCGATGCTGGGCCTTGCCCTTATACCCTGAGCCTGGTTGTTGGTGGAGGGCGAGTATCGCTAGCTCCATTCTTAGGGCCGGGTTTGGCTTTGCTCCCGGGCGGTAGTTCCTGCTCTCCGGGTTCGGATACACTCGAAGGCACGATGCCCGAGTATCTGACAGTAGCGGCACATGACTTTCTCCCCTGGCAGTCAACGCCGGGGTGGTCCTTTCCGCATTGCTTACAGTTGAAACGGCGGACATACTTCTGGCCCGTGTTTGAGCCATGTCCGGAACCTAACACAATCAAGGTCAATTATACATCCCAAAGGTACTGAAGTAATCACAAAAGTCTCAAATTTAACTTAGAGTTCCTACCCTTAGATGGGTAGGTTTTCTGTGTAGTTGCTGCTCCGTGGGTTCCTGACTGGGGGTTCCCAGTAGTTTGGTTCCCCTTCCCTTGGTAGGACCCCTGTCCTTTCTGATAGGTTTGTTCCTTCTTGGAGTTCCCCTGCTTGGCATCTTCGCCACCAGGTCCGTCCTTCCTCTTTTGGGAGCTCAAAGCATCCCTTCTCTTACAAGTGATCTCCACTACGGAAGCAGCATGGTAGCATTCCTGAAATCTCAAGATATTAATCTCCAATCTCCCATGATGGGGTATAGTATGTAATAAGATTTCCAACTGATTTATGTCTTTCCTGTTTTACCTGCAAACTGGTGGGGATGATTGGTCCCATCCCAAACTGAAGTCGAGGGCTCAGTCCCCCGTAGAATCGGTCGACCAACACCTGGTCCGAGTATCCTATGCCGGGTAGTAGTCGGAGTAGTGAAGTAAACTTAGCATAATACTCATCAACGGTCATCTTTCCGTCTGCTCCAAGGCGTCAAACTCCCGAGTCTTCACCATCCTGGTGTGGGCCGGGTAGTATTTGCCCCTAAGTAGTGCAGTGTAATGTCCCCAAGTAAAAGCTGGGTCATCCAGGTGGTCGGCTTTCACCATGTTCCACCAATCTCTAGCTGCATCCTTCAGATAAAAGGCAGCAAGTCTTACTTTTTCCCTAGCTGGGACTGCAAGCGTCTCGAACGCTGTCTCCATCTCCATGATGTAGGTCTCCAAGTGAGCAGGGTCAGTCTGCCCCTTGAATGCAGTTGGCCTCAGATCAGCCAAACTCTTCACCCATCTCTCTCCTGGGTGGTGGTGGTGGAGGTAGCTGCTGCTGCTGTCCAACCCCCGCCTGTGCAAATGCCTGAGCAATTAAGGTGGCAATGTCTGCCAGCCTGACGGTTTGGCTCCTCATCAGCCTGTCCACGTCGTCCTCCTCTTCCTGACATCTGCAGGATGTTGAGGTATATTAGGCACTGTGGTCAATCTGGTCTTGGATAGTAGTCTAAGTAAAACTAACTTAAACTCCTTTCAATACTATCTCTCAACCCTTAACCTAAGTATTAGATATCCTAATCTCGGTGTATCCTTGTATCCAGAGCGTAACTACGCTCTGATACCATTTTTGTAATACCCCAACCCGAAATCCAATAAACTGAACGGCGATCACTCCCAATAAAATACAACTGCAGCGGAAATAAATACAACAACCGGGCGGTATTACAATGCCGTTGGCCACCCTTGTGACCAACAAGGCTAAGTCCAAATACAATCCTCAAATGTCACGGTCTGGAATACAGATACAACCCGAGATACTAGGAATCAAACTCAAAGTAAATACTGAAATAAAACAATAACTAATAGTAGACTCCCAAAGCTTGGTCTACCCCACCTACACTCAGTGTAGTGAACTTCTCAATCTTCAGGTACCTGAAAAATGGGGGTGCCCCCAAAGGGGCTCAGCAAACAATGCTGGTATGGAAAACGTGCAGCCCATCGTCTACCGGGCCACACCAACTACTTTGTCGAATACATGCAGTTCATTTTTATAAAGCTGTAAACAAGCATAGTCTGATAATAACAAGTATCCATACAAGGACAATAATGTCACATAGAACAAGACACAGAAGGTCGAGTTAGCTGAACTGAAATTCTTTACTGATAGTCGGTCCACACAATGGGACTGACAGTTATAACTGAATATCTGAAATAGTGGAGGTATAGTGACCTCGTTATAAGAAAGGTTGGGTATAAAAACCCCAGGAGAACGTAGTCAAACCCTGAACTGAATGGCGTGGGAAATAAGAACCCACTAGAGGAATAAAGTCTTCCTCGAACTGAAGGGCATTTGAATCCCGGAAGGAATAAAGTCTTCCTCCCAACTGAATGTTCCGTCGCGACACGCGTAGTAGGAGACGACCTGAGACAGGTACAACTCCCGTAGCATGCATGGCCAGATCCAACTGGGCTCCTCAATCTCGAAGTATATAATTGTTAAGTGTCATATAAAGACGTTAAACAAGAACACAATGTATTGTCAATTATCACGTTTAGGATAATGACGTATGTTATAAAGTGAAAGTTAGTGAGAGACTTGAGTACAAGTCCTCGGTATACTGAAACGCAGGTATTTAATCCACTGGTATAGTAGTGTTTGTATGCGTGGGACATACACGTTGTAGTCAGCAACAATCACGCACATAAAATAATACCACAGTGTGCAAGAGTAAAACAACAGTTTACATTAATTATCTTGGTCGTTATTTCAAACAACAGATAGCACACAAGCCAGTGTAATCCGTTAGAAAACAGGTTGCAAGAATCCCATACCGTTCACCGTAGACTGTACTGTTTATTCCCGGTCAACGTCTGGTCAAACAAAGTCCTAGAAAGGATTAACTGAGAGGGTTAATTTATGTTACCCTTATATAATGATTCTATTGAATCTTTTAACAAATCTGTATTTGTTATTTCATGTGAGGTTTATTTCTTTTAATTACCTCATGATTTTATGTATAACTTTTGTTATTCCTTTTTGATTTATTTAAAATCCTTTAATGTACAAAATGTGTTTATTTATCATGTACTATATTTGTTGTTTATTTTAATTGTCTAGTTGACATAACAACTTATAATTTTCTTAACAATATTTAAATGTCTTACAATGACATAAAAATCTTATAGTTTCATTATTCTCCTTTAACCAAAAGTAATAATCATGGTTACCCTTAAATTCCTTATAACTATATAAGTCATAGTTTAAATTCATAACTCCTTTAATCAAAATTCTTTCTTTCTAATTCCTCAAAAATCCATGTAGGACCTATATTTATTTAATCTAAATTCTTACCCTGTATTTCGGTTATTTAAAACAACCACAAATAAAATCATAAACTTATTTAAATTCTAATCTCATTATATTATAGAGTTTTAATTTCTTATTTAGCTAAATTACAAAGCCACCCCTAATATTTTGGTATATAGCTTTTAAATATTATAACTCTCAAAAATTACAACTTAGCCCCTTAAATTTCGGCCAACAATATATTCCTTATAATTACAATCTAACCACCAAATCTTATAACTTTTACATAATGACATGTAAACTATAGTTTTAATTTTAATTCTCCATAAATGCCGAATATATATTTAAATTCTTAAATTACCAAACTAACCCAAACAATTCGGCTTTGTCATTGAACTTTCCATTAATTACATTTTCACCCCAAAACTTAATAATAGATATTTAATAACTTATAAACTATAGTTTAAGTATTTAATTCTTCTAAAATTCAAAAGCGCACCTAATAATTTCCTTAATTATGAATTCGCCCCATTTATATTCTAAACTTTCATAACAACTTTTATAAATTACATAATAGCCCAAAACTTTTATAAAAAGTTATTTTCAAGCTTGTTTAAATTATCTAAAATTCTTAAACTTAATTCCTAACCTTATATTATATTATAATTACACCAAACACCCTTAGCTCACGGTTTTTATATTAAGCACACTAAACTTTGTAAAAATTACATTTAATCCACATAACTTAATTAATTAGTATTTAGACACTAATAGAATATTTTTAACTCACCAAACTTTATGATATAAATTTATATACCTAAGTAGCTCATTAAAACATTTATCAAGTAGAACATTCGGCCATAATTTAAATGAGACCTTATGTTATATAAAAGTGGATTTATATGTCTAAGTAATTATAAATAAATTCATAGGAGTCATATAACTCATGTATAAATTATTGTAATGTCTTATATGAATTCTTAGCTCAAAATAGAGTACTTTTGCTCTGAACTTTCGGCCTTAATTTATGTAACATAAATAAACTTTGTGACACAAAAATGTGTCTTAAGGTAAATATTTTCTTATATGTTATAGGTTATATTTTTGGCATATAAAACCATATAGCTTCGGTATTATTTAACCTAAGAGGTGTACATAATTTTTGTACAATTTTTAGAGTTTAACAAAGCTTATAATATAAGGATTTACTTAGTAAACTTACTTCTTAACAAAGGTGGTTAAGTGCTTGAACTTCTTCTTGAATCTCCAAGCTTCCTCCTAGGTAAACTTGATGCTCCTCTTCGGTTTTATGCAAGAGGTGAAGGTGTTAGGAGTTAGATCTTGAATAAAGATCTTAAGTAGATTTGGAAGTAGTTTTATAAGACTTTACCTTAGACTTTGCTCCTTATAATTTCGGCACTCCTAAGGTAGGTGAAGAACAAGTTTTCCTTCATCAAAATGAAGAAGAAAAGAGACTTAGAAGAGAGGTAGAACTTGGTTACACATAAAAATGTGCTTTAAGGATTTTCAAGCTTTAAAACCTACCTTGAGATGCTCCTTGGTTTAATGTTGGTTTGGACAACTCCTTGGAGAACTAATGAAGCCGAACACACCTTGTTATGCTAGGAAGAGTTTTGCTTCAAGACTTGCCAAGAAATGCTAGGAATTTACCTTAAAGATGAAGATAGAAGTTAAACTCCATTAATGGACTTAAGAGCTTCAAAGGAAGAAGATGAAGCTAGAAGAGAGAGAGAGGGAGCTTACCTAAACCGTGGATGAAGAGGGCAAGGAAGAAATGAGACTAGCTCACGTAAATGCAATAGGCATTTGGAAATTGATTTTGTTTTGTCAATTTTTAATGTCATTTGACAATACTTTTCTTAGTTTATTTCATGGTTGATTGGCTCAATAAATCCTCCTTTCCAGCTTGAAAAACCGGCCATGGGTGTGTGACAAGGCAAGAGTTGGAAGGAATAATTGCTAGAAGACAAGGTAAGAAAAGGGAGTATCTTCTTTGATTTTTCAATGCAAATGTTGTCTTCTTCTTCATGTAGGTCACGAATTGGAGGCTTGAATGGAGCTCAAAAAACCGGCCATGAAGAGCCAAGGAAGAACAGGAAGGTCACATGTGGAAGAAGGAATCAAATAAAGTAGATCTTAGATCTACTTTTTACTTTTTCAATTTGTTTTGTTCTAGCTCACATGGCCTTATTCCAGGCCTAATTTCGACAGCTTGCTGGTCAAATGAGACCTACATACTTAGACATTAAGTAATATAACACATGGGATGAGTGAGTCACCATGTTTAGCCTTTTATAAATTTTTAAGCAAATTTTATACTAGTTTTTGCCCTTAAAATCGGCCCCTATAGAGAGCCTTGTTGACTAGTCACACCAACTGATTTAGAAGGTCATTTTAACCCTTTTTAAGATTACCAATTCGTGGCATGTCAAAAACTACAAGGTAATTGCGTAAAACGCATTTTCGTGACACCCGAAGGTGTGTTTTTGTGCTCTAAGGAAATTTTGGGAAACCAATTGTTCTTATGAGTTCCAAGTGTTGTAAACACTTATTATAGTAAATAAAACATATACTAAGATGTTACATTGAGTTATATGGGGTTATATCAACCCGTGACATAATTTACGGGCCATCGGGACACTCCCGGGCCAAAAAGGAGCGCTAAGAAATCCTCCTTTGGTTTTGCTGAATTTTGAGAAACCACTTCGTGGGTTCTCTTTAGAATGATAAATAATGATGTTAGGAACTCTAGGAATTAATTTATAGGAGTTCGTGCCACCTCGGCACTCCTCCGGACTTTTCGTGCTTTAAGGAGCGGGTGTGAGCACTCCCGAGCATTTTGCGTATTTGACTGAATATAGCTTAGGGAATATATTTGTATATTCATATAATAATTGTATGACCATTTAGTTTGAATATTAGAGGGTCATACAAGGTCATGTTTGACCATATGCTTCTAAGGCGTTTTAGCGTTTATGGTGAAACGACTGTTTTTACGTAACGTTTTCATGCATGGGTTTGCATGCGTACGTGAAATGATTTATATTTGGATTATATTCCAATAAATAATGATTAAATAATATTATTTAGATTTGGGGTATTTCATTTTCTCATGCCCCGTATGCTAACCGAGCTACGTTGATTTGTGTGCTTGTATGCCAGCTAATCAAGATAAGAGCATGAAAATGGTTTATTGCCTTTCATGTATGTCTTGCTGTATGATGTATGAGCTAACCCTTCTTGAATGATTGCGTGGTCTAGCTTAGCGTAAGACCGACTCATAGATGAGTCTTATTGATTAGTGACTCATAGTAAGAGTCGTGTTGCGAATTATGAAAACATGGAAACGCACTAAAACTAACGAACAAGAAACGATGACGTAAACCAATGAACTCACTAGAATGTGAGAGAGTGTATGGGACTATTAAACTCCCGATAACGGTAGAGAACCAAAATGAATAATCCACAAAACAATAAATAGTGGAAGTGTATAAGTAACCTCTATTGGAGGAATCGATGATGGTGCAAGACATAAATCTTGAGAGTAGTAAAGAATGATGAGGGATCTCCAAACCCCTTAGAAAAGTAGTCGACCCACAGTGAGAGGACCTGACTAATGTGAACAATGTCCCGAACATGAGAGTATTCGAAACATAGGGAAACCCTTAATATGATAATACTAGGCATTGATAATTCCCTAAGCTAGTAGAGGTTATCGAGAGAGATGCTTCTAGGCTAATCCATGAGATTGTAAAATGACTCCGAGAGAGGAGTGTTGGGAATTCGAGTAGTCCGGTAGAAACGGACATTTGAGTATTCGAGGAGCTAAGTGCATAGCTCCGCTTGTATTGTAAACCTGGTGGCGAGTCTTGTGTATGACTCTGCCCAGAGGTTATGAGTAATGAGTATTGAGTAATGTGTAAGTACGAGTACAGTAATGAGTATTGAGTAATGAGAATGTACGAGTAAAGTAATGAGTATTGAGTAATGAGTATGTACAAGTATAGTAATGGGTATGAAGTAAGGAACATGTACGAGTAAAGTAATGAGCATCGAGTGATGAGTATGTATGAGTAAAGTAATGAGTATCGAGTAAGAGTGAGTACGAGAGTAATGAGTATTAAGCAAAGCACGAACAAAGTAATGAGTATGGTAACGAGTAAGTAATGAGTGAGTAACTAACATGAACGGTTGACTAACGAACTGTCTTTCTTCGTACGTATAGAATCTTGTGTATGTATGTAAGTATTGTTGCTTGTGTATGATGTTGTAGTATTAGTATAGTGTATGTATGCATGAAAATGAACTCCATGTATTCGACCAAAGTAGTCGGCATACCCCGGTTAGCACGCGGGGTATGCGAATTTCATATGCAGTAATTTGTGAGCCCTAGGGTTACCATTTTATTTTATAGGTACTTCGAAGCTGACCACCGTTCGAGGTGTAGGACGGGGTTGCTGTATAAGCATGGGTAGTTGAGTAATAGGAATGTATTTGTATTGTAATGTGAAATGGTAAGTCCAAATTGTAACGGTAGTTGAGGATTGTAGTAGACTCAGTATAGTATTGAAATGGAGTTTATATTTGGATTATAATTTGAGTATGGAATGGAAAAGTAATGTATTGTATAGAGTAGTCGGTATGTTCAAGTTCATCAGACCGATAGTATGTGTATTTGTAATTGGCCTTGTTAGTCACGTGGGTGACTAACGGCATTGTACACCCACCGTTGAGTATGTAATATCTGCTGCTAAGGTAAGTAGTGCAAGGTAATGACGGGGATTAGCGTAGGGATGTTACACTCTCCAAAATTGGACTAGAACTATTAGACTCAGGCTGACAACTCAAACAGAACACACAATAAGAGATCCAAGACTGCCAATTCGCCTGCTCCAGATCAAGCATTACATCTTCTGGTTCAGTCAGTCTAGGATTCTGTGGTCGCTCTAGAAAAACGTCTGATGGATCAGATATCTCGATGGAAGACAAAAATAGACTCTCTGATGCTTGCCGCAACTCCAGCACCGAACCTTCTGAAAGATTTTAGTGGATATTTGGATTGCATCCTACCCTTCCGCCAGTTCCAATACAGGCTGCTTAATTTTTCTTTACACATTGTTTGTCCTTTTGAAGTGGAAAAAAGGGAGGAAAAGTCTGGAAGTCTAAAGTTTTCCTTTCTCTGGGTTATACTAAAGTTTTTAGGTGGTACAGCGTGAAAGGCTGTCACGATATTGTCTCTATATTGCTTTTCTGACTTTGTTTCAAATATCCTGGGTTGGTTTTTGGTTTGTCAAACTTTACTATTCTTTTGTTATAGCTCTTTTTATTGTTGTTATGAACCGCCATGCTTTAATGTTTTAAGTGTTAAGTCTGAGACTGAGTACAGGATAATGCAACAGATATATGAGATTCAGGTTGGACAACTAACAGATGATCATGTTCTCATGTGGAGTACCAAGGGACAAGATTCAGAGGGAACCAATTCAAAAATCCAGGAAGATTACTGATTCAGTTCAAGACTTCAAGAGTTTGCCGCATCAAAAAGGGGGGGAAACTGTTGATGCTATTTTGATCGACAAACTCAGTCCAGTATGAAGTCCGATATGCGATCAATCCGAATCGATACTCGTCTTGAACGAAAAAGAAAAGAGAGAAGAAAGAATATCTTAACAAGATTTATATATCTATTAAAGATAAATAAAATCTTAATCGATAAATTGTTATTTGTTTCTCTCTATTCTATATATATGAGGAAGAGAGCCTAGGGTTAGGTTAGGCTTTGAGAGATAGAAACGGCAAACACAAAATTAGTCTACTGCGAGAAAAAGGTGTAAACATTGTAAGTTCGATTCTGGTTAAAGGGTTGTAATATATGAAGTTACGACTAGGGTAGAACTTCAGATCTTAGGTGTTGAAAGAGATAGGTCTTTTTAATGTGTTGTTGAGTTGAGTTTACTATGAGATTGTAGGGAAGACTCCACTACGTGAAAACTTGTATCAGAGTGATAGTGACGATTAATTATAGTTATTTAATCTTACTGTTGTCGATACTTCTTTGGTGTTCTTTATCAGTCCTATACTCACACGTAGGTCTTCAGAGGTCAAGGCTTATGACGGGCTGAGGGTGTTTGTGTGGAGGTTAGGGTTTATGTGCGCCTGTGTGATGGTGGTGGTGTTAGTGGTGCTTAAAGCGTGTGAATGGTTAAGCTTTCAGTTTCAATTTGATGTTGTCATAGCAATCGTTGGAACCAATAATTGCCCCCAGTATTTTCCTTTAAGACAATCTGAGCTAGAGTGTTCTGATCGATTGCCCCCCAATATTTCTTTGATTAAATGAGCGAACGAGTCTCGCCCTCACAAGGTCAAGGCTTATGTTTTGATGTGGTGCTTCCTAACCTGCACTTGATGTGTTTGTTTGGTGTTTCATCGTTTCTTGCTTACGGTCAAACTTCTAGACCATTGAATTTGATATTTGATGGATTTACGCATTTGACCTGTTACTTTCACGTGATTAGATACACAACTACAAGTCAGAAGTCTTTTAAGCTTATAACGTGGCTATAGGGTATGATGAAAGATAACGGGAACATGGAGGGATATTTGAGGTATATGATGCTTAAAGGGATGACAAAAGCTGCAACTAGCACCTTCTCTTGGATTTGCCTTCCTTGTCTTGGGTTCGTCTGGGCTTCTTTACGTTGATGTTGTTTTGAGCTCTTGGACTTGGACATTTGAAGTCATCCTTTACATCGTTTCTCTTCTTTTTTGGATTGCTTTGAGGCATTTTGGGTTTGCCCTTTTTATCCTTTCTTGACTTCGCTTTCGGGATTCTTGTGTCTCCGCTTTTAACTTTGAGAGCTGTTTTTTGATGTAGGCTCTTTGGATCCTGTGTGATCACTTTAGGACCATTTGCGGATCATTTGTCATGCTAGTAGCGACATTGTTCTTTTGGACTTCTGAAAACGTTATCCGAGAGTCGGCTCCTCATTCCTTTGGTCACCAGGTGGTATCATCACGGCCGACTTGTTTTGTGGAGCTTATAATATCGAAAAGGGACATATGAAAGGCTTAGGGGTGTGTTTAATGTCAGGGTTCACAAGCTTTTGGCTATGTGGTGCTGTACCTAGGTGCTTCGTCATCCCTAATAGTTATGTATCCTTTCTTTTTATTTTCAACAGTCTAAGAGTAAATTTACAAATTATCACCTTCGGTCGGAGTTATGCCGTTTACCTTACATTGAATGTGGTCTTAGGGAGTCGTGAGAAAGTGACACACTCGTTGCTCATGGTTTTACCGCTCAAAACGCTTCATGAACTTTTCACTTAGGGATCTCTTCACACGTTTAAATAAAAGATTAAAGATGTCGAACCTAAAGTCAGATTGCCCCTAGTATTGATTTGGGGTTTATGACAACAATTTTAAACAATGTGTACTCGGAACCACTTTATGGGTCGTTGGATGTTTTGGATGAGTGGGTGTTTGGCTGGACATGTTCATCCTTTTAGAAATAAAAAATAAATCGTTATGTTCCATTGTCGGAAAATGAATATTTCACGATCCCTCTTTTCGAAAGTCATGAATGCTCATTATTTTTGTTTTTGTTTTTGTTTGAATGAATGCATAATTAAAACTTTACACAAGAGAAATATGGACAAAAGGAAAACACTTCTTTTATTGATAACCAAGAGGAATAACATCGATTATTGTTTAACTTGAAATAAAACCTACTTAAAGCTAAACAAAACGTAAAACAATTGTAGATAAAAGACAAAAATAAAGACTATTGGAAGAAACAACTCCTAGTGGTGCTCTGATATGGGATTCCCATAAATACTTCCGCGCTCCGAGAGCTGAAGCCCCTGGTCAATCAGATCCTGAATCTTGTGTTGTAGGGCCCTGCAATGGTCAGTGTCGTGACCGGTAGCTGAGGTTGTGATAGAATTGGTTAAGATCTCTCCCCAAATGAGTTGTTCCTGGCCTCGGGGCAAGTGATTGTATCAGACATATCCTCTGAAGCTCTTCGAGTGCTTGACTTGGTGTTCGGCTGATGTCTGTAAGCTCTCTCTGACGGGAGTTCTATCAGGGTGGTTCTACTACTCCAGCAGTCCAACCTGGTCTTAACCGCCAATCAGTGTTACCTCATGCTTCTAGTCCTTTTTCGGGTGCAACTTTGGATGAAGATGCTGTCCTATTGACTGTTTCTAGTGCCTAATCGCTTTCTTGAGTTCTGTAGCAATTTCTTGACATTCCCTTGAACATTGGCCCCTCTTGGTGCCAACTTCAATGTAGTCATAAAGAGAATTAACAAGCCTCTACTAATTCGTCTCGCGGTTGACGTTCAACCTCAAGGAAAGAGCCTTTGCTCTCAACTCTTCAATAATGGCGACATAGTTGGATTCCATGGCGTCTATATCGGCACTATGTCTCGTTCCATGGCAACCATCATGGCTTCTAGTTCAGCATGGTTATTCTCTCTTGCACTAGTGGCGTTCCTTGGGACATGAAGTTTGCAACCTGAGAGTTGATCTTGTTTTCAACCTTCGAAGGCTTCTTGCCATGGCTTTTTGCTTAGCTCTAACTCTGCCATTCTATCTTCTACCCCAACTGGCCTTCCTCTTCCTCCATGCTTGTGATGGTAGTTCACGTTTTCAAAATGCGTTCATCAGAAAACAAAAGGGGATTGGACTGAGATTCGGGCCGGGAAGGAGTACTTGATTTTGAATAAGGGGGTTCTAAGTTAGAATGTGTGAGCCTCAATTGAACCAACCATCCTATGTTGATTCAGATGATGAGGATCTGACTGAGTTCTAGGTCACTTAAACCTAATTTACTACTAAGTCAATAATTCAGAGTAAATTACTCGGAACCCCCCTTGAGCTTTGGGGATAATACGTTAACCCCCTTGTGTTTATCATAATTTTGTAACCACTTGAGGTTATGGATCTTTGGCTACGAGCCCTGAAACTATAACTTTGTTATTAGGAAGTTACTACGTGTTGATCTGTCAGCTTAATCACATTAATATGTCACGATGGATACAAAATTGCTTAATCAACATCGTCTAACTCTCCATCAACCAATTCAAGATTTGATGTTTTCGAGGTAGGGTTCATGTTTTTAGAAAAATAACAATGCTGATTAAGCAATGTTTTTTTGCCCAGCTGTCATATTAATGGAGATTAAGCTGACAGGTCAACACGTAGTAACGTCTTGATAACGCAGGTATAGATCGGGGGCTCATTGTCAGAGATACCATAACCTCAAGGTGTTACCAATTATTTTGATAAACACAAGAGGGTTAACTGTATTATCCCAAATCCTCAAGGGAGTTCCGAGTAATTTACTTAATTATAAATCTTAAGTTAGCTCACTGGAACATATTAAGAGTTGCCACCTAATTTTAAACTAGGGTAAATTAGGAAAGGAGAGTTGGGTTGGGGGCTTGGTATTCGACCTATTCAGGGTTCAAATTCTTTCATTACTCCCTAGGTCGTTTTTACTCTACTTAGTTTTACGGCTTACTACGAGCTTGTTTTAACTTAGGTGCGCATGTTTCTGATTTTTTTATTTTTAAAGATTTTTTTGCCCGAATCTAAAGTGGAAATTAAAGCTACCTAAAACTAGGGTTTTGAAAGTCAAAAATTAAATTATGTCCGTGGTACGAACTTGACGTTCGAAACCACGGACCCTAATTAACTTAGGTGATAAAAATAGAATTATGAAGAAAATGAAATTTTGAAAAGTCCGGGGCCACGGACTTGGCGTCCTCAGATCCGGACATAATTTGGAAAAGCCTAAAAATTTTGAAAATTTAATTCCCGCCGCGATCCGGGGTTGTCCGTGGCCACAAACTGGCTGTCCGTAGGCATGGACCACCCACAAACGGTGGTGTTCAATAACAACTCAACTTTAATCTGTGTATTTTTTTAGTTTTATTCATTTATTGTGTGTTTACTTGTTAGCTAAGTTTCATGTTAAATTCGGCATCAAGCTAAAAACTTTCAGTCACTAACGTGTTTAGGATTCTTCAAGCTACCTACCCATAAAATTTGAGCCAAAAACACCGTCGGAAAACACCTGAACGCCACCGTCTGGTGGTAGTCCATGCCAACGGATATCCGTCTGGGGTCCTAGACGGCCTATTCGTGGCAGCGTACACCCTCAGATGGTGGCGGGATATTTTATTTTCAAAATTTAGGTTTTCTCGCGTTTAGGTTAAATCGACTTTATAATAAGCCGTAAATGACATAAGTAGATGAAAAACAACTTAGAAGGGTAGTGAAAGTAATTTGAACTCGAAAAAGTTCTATACCAAGCTCCCGAACCCGAACTCTAACCTTTCCTATTTTACTGTAGGTTAAAATTAGGTGGCGATTCGTAATAGGTTCCAGTGAGCTAGTTTAGGTTTTAATAATTTTTTGTATGATAGTTATTAAAGTTAGGTTATAAGTGGACCTAGAATCAAATCATATGCAAATCAACCCAAATCAACAAAGGATAAAGTTCAAAAACCGAGGCTCACAACTACAGATTTAATAAGAACTCCTGACCAGCTTGGGAAACTAGCCTAGTCCAAACTTGGATCTTCTTTACCACTTTATCCTTAATATATGCAAACACATTCAATTTATTTGCCCTTCACACTCGGGGAGCCAAGATACAAGCCAAAATCATCAACCTCTCTAGCACCAAGAGTGCTCAACATGCTTTTGAGACTAATTTTCCACACAATTAGAAACACCACTCCTGACTTGTTCACATTAATAACTTGTCTAGATGCCAACTTAAAGTCATCCAAGATTAAGGAAAGTGTATGTGCATTATCATTCGTAACCTCACCGAACAAAACACAATCATCAACAACAAACAAGTGAGTAATGCTGTCATCAAGTCCCAACTCCCAGAAACCCTTATATAACCCAACATCACAAGCTAATTTCAAACTAGACGCCAAAACCTTCATACAACAGATGAATAAATAAGCTGAAAGTGGATCTCCTTGATGGAGTCCCCTGCGTGGTGCAAAGGTATTACCGGGATGGCCACTAATCAACACTATAATTGTAGTTGTCGTTAGACACTTTTTGTAACACCCCAACCGCTAATCCTATGCTTACCGTCTAATCGTCCTACTAATCCTACGAGTTCACAGCAGAATTATTACATACTTACTACGGCGGGTGAAACAATGCCGCTAACCGCCCATACGGCTAGCTAGGCTACTAATACTTACAGTCACGGTCTGATGAACATAACGTACCGAGCTACTAAATTACTTGTCAAAATACCATACACCAAATACTTACATCAATGGATCACCGAGTATTAGAGTATATTCGATTACATCATTTCTAAGTTCCAAAAGAATGAGTTTCTAAGGCTACTCTTCTATACCAATTCCCATCCTATCAAAGTCCAAAAAGGTGTACCCCATGGTACACCGGCTAACCAAAAGCTATAGCCATGTACTACTCAGTACACCAATCATAATCCAGTGTTTACATTCCAAAAAAGAAGATAAACGAAATGAAACTAAGTCTTCACATCTTCATCCCTCGCGGGTACCTGCGTGTAGTAAAAATGGTGCCCCAAGGGGCTCAGCAAACGCGGCATATAGACTCCGCATTATACCGCGTGCTAGCTAGGGCACGCCGACTATTTGACGTCCACTAAACATGCATTTCATTTATTTCATACATACATGCTTTTCATACATCATACATGCTATACAATTCATTACACAATTCAAGGCAACAATATCATAGCATACATCTCACTTACCTCACAAGGTAGCTAAATATGCATCCGGGTTAATCGGAATGCTTTACTCTTTTACTCATTACTTACTTTTTCTTACTTACAATTACTTACTTTCAATTACTTTACTTGCTCATTCTTACTTACTTACTTATACTCAAAGTTAAGTTGTCGGGACATCCGGCCTGGGGGACTACACCGTCCCACCTCCGGGATTTAATTGCTCACCAATCCGGGATGCTACCCACTAAGGTTTGGGCCGCGGACCAGTTTAAGAGTCAGGAATTGGAGCCAACCTCTCGTGACTCCGCATCCTCACGCGTGGCCGAAACTATATCGGACTTCTACTCATTCCAATTAATTACCATTTAAGTTAGGATGGTTAGCTTGTTAGGAATAAGTTAGAAGTCCAAACACAATAATAAACGGTCACAGTACACTACAACATTCATACAAGTATTCATATACATCCATACATTTCATGAATTATACAAACTAAGATTTAAGAAAATATTCACAACATACAACACTACATATTCACAAGTATGCATATTAACTCCGATTCGTGCATTTATCTTATTTGGTGATCAATTAGCACTCAACACACAAATCAGAGAGTAACCAAGATAGCATACGGGGCATGAGGAATCCATACCGTTCACCGTTGCACGTGTTTCCAAACGTCCTCCGTGTCACAAATCAAGTCCTATTATATACATACAATTAAAGGATTAATCTAAACTATCATTACTTAACTCATACTTACTATGTCCTTATACTTCTTACACTTACACATTACTTACTCATTTTCATTACTTAAGTTTTTATTTTCTTACGTAAGGTTTGCATGCTTACCTAATACATATACATATAGGTATGGGTATACATATATATATATATAATATATTATATATATATATAACAATTATTATAGATTAAAATATATTTTTTTTGACCGGACCGGACTTGCGGACCGACCTTGCAGTCCGGTCCATTCCAGTAGCTCAGATTACAGAAATCCTTCTGGCCGACCGACTTGCAAGTACGGTCGCAAGGTCGGTCCATTCCAGTAAGTTTTGGTTTCGAAATTCTGGAGTCGACCGACCTTGCATGTCCGTCCAAGGTCGGTCCATTCCAGTGTAAGTTTTGCTACAGGCGATTTTAGCCCGACCGACCTTGCAAGTCCGGTCGCAAGGTCGGTCCATTCCAGTAGCTTACTGACGGAAAATTTTTGTGTCGACCGACCTTGCAAGTCGGTCGCAAGGTCGGTCCATTCCAGTAGGTTACAGACGGGGAAATTTTCTAGTCCGACCGAACTTGCAAGTCCGGTCGCAAGTCCGGTCGACTCCAGAAACTTTCCCGTCTTTGTAAATCTGGGCTCGACCGACCTTGCAAGTTCGGTCCCAAGGTCGGTCCGGCCAGTATTTGCATTTTTTTTTGTTTTCAGTCCTCTCTTTACCCATTACTTCCCCTTTATTCCTACACTTAACCCCACCTTGTTTAACACTAATTAAACCTCTTAATACACCATAGTTCACTCCTTAACTCTTTATACAATTCTATACTAATTCACTCACATAATTTTCCAAGTTCCTTACAAAACTCACACTAGTTTCATCTCTAGTTTATTTTGCTACATATTTTAACACTAAACACTCTCCATCTACAACTCCTCTTCTAATGTCATTTCTAACACCTCTAATACATTACAACTACATTAACTATCTCTCCCCATCTTCCCTCTATCTATCTATCTCAAAATCTGTTACAACTTACATCATTCACCTAATTTAAAATTCACTAAGTTTCTAATTCTAGATAAATTTGGACATAACCTCCCTATATTTTTACACTCTCACCACATATTCTAGTTCACATTTTGTTACCCATTCAACCTGTTTCAAAACAGCACTAATGCCCAAGCTCTCAAACACTAATATCAACTACTAAACACTCATAAAATTCCTGCACATTAACACCAATTCCCAATCTGCTTTCAATAAGTTTTACACAACTTTAAAGCTTCAAAATACTTATATCCTCCTATACATTACTCTACTACAAAATACCATTTTACAATACACCTTTTTATTTCTAAAATCTGTTACAATATACAAAATACACAAGGTTACACAATGAGCATTCTTACCTTGTTTCCTTCTAGATTTTTCCTTCTTCATTCTTCTTTCTTTCTCCCTCCTTCCTTCTTCTCTACCGGTTTTGGTATTCAACAATCTAATATCATCACCCATACAACACCCATTCAATACTAAAACTAACCCTAACCATTATTTGAGTTTTAATGTAAATTTTAGGGGTGTTAGAATTTATATTACTTCCAAGAGTGCAAATGAAAACTTGGAGTGGTTCAAGAACAAGATTTCCAACTCCTTCAACAAGCCAAAATCGGCTAGAACACAAGAGACCAAAAAGGGTTTAGTCTAGATTTCGTTTTGCCTTTGAGGCTAGAAAAAGATGGAGTTTTCAAATATTTTTACCTTAGAAGAACAAGGAGAAGGGGCCTTCTATGGTGGTGTTGAAGCTCCAAATGGGGTATACCCATAAATCGAAAGTTGTTGTTTTCGAATTTTGGAAGGATGAAAATGTAGCTCTTGATGAAGGATTATAATGGTGGTATTTTATAATTTTTGGAAGGGTTTGGAGAGAGTTACAAAGGAGAGAAGTAGAGGTTTGTGGGTGTTTCTATTTCACCATGGAAATCGCATGGAGGTAGAAGAAGAAGAAAAGAGAGAGTGCTGGGAGGGGTCTTACGTGAGAGAAGAGAGAATGGGTAGGAGAGAGAGTATGTGAGAGTAGAATAAAGTAGTGAGTGTTGTTTTATTATTTTTGTTTGTTTTGAGTAAAAGAGAGTAAAGAGAGAGTGTGAGGAGGGGCCAAAATCGGACAGCCCACACAGACCATGAGGGTCTTAAAATTTATTTACAAAGTTGGACACATAAGTTTGGTTAATGCTTCTACCCCACAACTTCCCGTTTTGACATTTTTACTAATTCTCGTTTTACTGGTTTTATTGGTCCTAAAGCTTCACTAATATTTATTAATGATTATTTAGTTGACCAAAATTGTTACGAGTCTATTTGACCCGCTTAAAGACACGTTTTCCCGGTTACCTCGAAAAACGCACTTAAGGTTCGTTAGTGTTTTTAATCCGTTTTAAGGATCCGTTTTCTTCGGGATTTGTTCCCTACTAATTATTTATACTTAATTAAGCCTCTAAATTACTTATTAACCTAATTAATCACTATTTTTAATACGGGGTATTTCACTTTCAAAAAAGAGCCATCCACCTAGGATGAAAACCCATACTACGCATAACACTAACGAGGAAATCCCATTCAACGCGGTAAAAGCTTTGGACATATCCAACACATATGCAAAAGTACCCCTTTTAACTGTTTTTAAGAATGTCTCATGAGATGCTTAATTCATGAGCAACAATCACCTGATTCGTTATAAGATCCCTCCTTACAAAAGCTGCTTGACACTCAAAGATAACATGTGGCATTGCATACTAACTCGATTAACCCACATTTTAGAGATCATTCGATAAATAGTATTACATAGTGATATCGGCCGAAAGTCTACCATTGTTTGTGCATCTTTTTTCTTAGGTATAAGAACTAGATGTGTATGATTAATTCCATTAGGCACAACCAGCATTAAGGAAACGTAAAACTTTATCTATGAAATCATTACCAATTATTGACCACACTGGTGCGTGCACGAGTCAAAAGAGGCGGTCCAAACTGTCTAAAACGATGGTTTCGAACCGTCTCTTATACCGTTGTCATTTTTTAAATATTATCTTAAACGACAGCTCAAAACCGTCATTTAAGAGCATAAACAGACACGCGAATTGGGGACTTTAAAAGACGGTTCTCATTAAACCGTCGTTTATAGTCACGATCCCATGCGCATAAACCGTCGTTTATGATCACTATCCAAACGCGTGAATTTTACTATAAGAGACAGTTTTATGAGAACCACCTTTATAGTCTTAGTATAAAATACGGTTCTAACTCCTAACCGTCTTTTATAGACGTAAAGCGGTCGCGCCAATTTTACTATAAGAGACGGTTTCTTTTGAACCGTCTTTTATAGTATGTTTTTTTTTAAAAAAAAATTCTGTTTTTTCATTCCCTCTGTAATCACAAATGATTACATCCATAAAACCTGCATAATAGCAGCATTGTACAACAATCATATTTCACCAAAATATGTAATGTGTGGCATACTTCACACACAGATTGCCATTGCAATTTAAAAAGCTACAACACAACAATGACAGCAGCTAGCCCAACAGTTTAATCGATATTTTTTACACAAATTAAACAAAAAAGTGAGAAGTAAAAACACACAATGACAACAGCTAGACAGTCTTGTAGTCACCCTCTTTTTTGTCCTCCCAGTGCTATCCATGAAATCATTTTCCTCCTTTGAGCTTCCGCTCGAGACTCTCATGGTATATTACTTCTCTTCTTTGATGGGTCATCAGTGTTATCATTGCTGCCACCGTTGACGCGGATCTACAAAGATGCAGAAGAAAATACATGAAGACTGAGATTGGAAATTGATAACAATAAATATTTTAGAATCCATTCAAGCTATGCCCTATTAATACTAAATAGTCAGTGCTATTCTTTGAATGCTAGAAACTAAAGGTGAGAAGATAAAATGTTATATTTGCAAGCTATGCCCTATTAATACTAAATAGTAAAAAATATATAATTCAAGTGTATTCAAGTATATAATGAATAGTTTTCAGCCCTTATTATTCCTATAATGGTCAGTCCCAACAAGGACTGTCCAAGATTTCCCCTATTGGATATATCCTGGACAGGTTAACTATATATGTTGCATAAGCATATATTGCTTACGAAAAAAAATAAATGTACCTTATTCGATGCAGATGATAAGCGTAATAGTTTGGTGATGAACAAACGTGAGGAATCCAATCAGATTAACTCTGTTTAAGAAAATAGAAAATACCATTACAAAAAATCATAACTACAATTGTATATTCAGAAAATTAAATTACAATTTCTAAGACTGTGCAAATGTGACAGTCAAAACATAATAATGAAAGCAGCAAAAACAGAGGCAAAGTAGTGCATTTTAAGAAGGTAAAAACTATTGTAACATACCTTAAAAACGCAGAAGTACAATGCTCAAATGTTCCGAAGTGAAAACAGCAGCAGTTCTTCATCAACAGTAAATTAGGAGCAAATCAGCGAGAATAAGAATAGCATTATTCAAAAGAGCCAACAGTAAGAAGGTAAGCTCAAGTGTATTACCGGTTACGGTGTGAACTCTTTTAGCCCGTGTTCAATCTGTGTTCAAGATGCAGTAGCCAGTGATTCACAAAAGAGAATGAAGAGATCACAGAGCATGTATGTCCTAGTGCGAGAGAGAATAAACACTAAGTTTGAGTGTATTACCCGTAATTTAATGGTCAAAACACAATAATGAAAGATTCGTTAAATTTATCACTGTAGAGGCGCAGGCACAATTAGAAAATGAAGAGATCGCAGAGTATTTACACCCTAATAATGGCAAAGAGTATAAGCCAAGTTTGAGTGTATTACCAGCTCTGGAGTAGACTGTTTTCAGCTCGTATTCAATCTGGTGTATGAGATGCAGCAGTTTAGTGATTTAATCACTGCAAGGCGCGGTCACAATTAGAGAATGAAGAGATCACAGAGCATGTATTTCCTAATTATGCCAAAGAGAATATGGTAAGTTCAAGTGTATTACCGGTTCTAGAGTGAGATGTTTTCAGCCCATGTTAAATCTGGTGTAAGAGATGTAAGAGATGCAGCCCGGTGATTATTATCACTGCAGAGAAGCGGTCACAAGAAGGAATGAAGAGATTGAAGAGTATGTATTGCAAGTCAACTTTTAAGTGTTTTAGCATGATGCATGCTTTTAAAATGAAGTACCCAGCAACCGTATTCATGGACAGATGAAGAATAGCATTATTCAAAAACACTTAAACTACTGAAATTGCTTTATTCAAAGAAGCATAGCAGAAGTAGTTAAAAGATAACAACATTCAAAGAAGCACAGCAGAAAACTGAAGTCTTAAAAACTGAACTAAATTCAAGTCAAGGGCTGACTATAGTAGCACATAAACAGAAGCAAAAAGAGAACTTAAAGCATGTTGTGTGATGGCTAAAAAATTATTACACTCCAAATGTAGTATTTGGACAACAGCAACTTAGAGTTTATATGGAGCTATATTCACAAAAACAACCAATGAATTAGCGTTAAAGAAACAACCCCTTGCATACTTAGAGTTTTGACTATATGAGGCGTGAAACAAATTGTAGTTTTAGAAAATGGCTAGACATAGTCAATGGTTACGTTTGTCATTTTTCCTTATTAATTTGTATGTACCAGCTGAGCTGAGGCTAAAAAAAGATATGTAAACGGGAAATAATTAACAAATACATTAATTATGTGCATTCATCTGAGTTATACTAAAACTGTACGTAATTAAACTAGACAATTGAAAAGTTAGTAATTAAACTCTACCTAATTACCATTACTAGTACTACATATCAATGGAATTTAGTTTTAAATATGTTCATCTATCCTTTTCGAGTCGTGGACCACGCAACATCAACTTGCTCGATTATTCAGTTTCCATATTCGTGTGTATATAAACTCGATCAAATAGAGAATCAAAAGAAAATTCATTCATGCATGAGAGGAGTTTGACGTCTGACTTTATTAATACGATAAATTCCCCAGACAAATTGCTTCATTGGAATTAATTCACTTGCGAATAATACTACAAAACAACTCACTTAATTATAATAATAATTCTATTTGCAAAGATCATACTATATAATATATCAGTATACCTTCCCATTCAATATCACCCTCCCCTTTATCTCATCTCATTCTATCAATCTTGTTCATATATTTATTTTCGGATCCAAAATGAACGATAACAACAGCAAATTCGGCCCTCCCCATACTCCGCCCACCTATGCCGACACTAATCCAAAGAATCCTGACGTAGAACATCAAGCCGCCACTGCCCCAACCTATGCTGGCGCGACTCCATCAATGACGCCAAACTACTTAGGTAATGGTAGTTTACTAAATTCCATTGATATGTAGTACTAGTAATGGTAATTAGGTAGAGTTTTCCAATTGATTCAACTTTAACGCTCAGTAAACCTCAAAAGAAAAGTTCAAAGGATGACAATTAATTAAACTAGTCTAGTCTTCTTCATATTTTTTACCAATCAATCTCTACATTGAATCATTATAACGGATATTGAACTTGTTCACATGCACTACAAAATGAAGATCGATAACAAAACTAGCACAATGGATTTTCGGAAGTCTAATATGCAAAATACTAAGCTTGTAGTATTATACAGAAATTGAAATGGTAATCGATTAGCAAAATTACCGTGAGTATATTACCGGTTCTAGCTTGGGTCTGCAGGGTGGACAGCGAGCTCGAGCTAGCCAACAGACAGCAAATATTCATCTTCGGGCAGCAGATAGGGAGCGACGGTGGTGGCGTTGGGTGTGGTTGCGATCGACAATGGTGGTGTTGGGCGCTGTTGCAATCGACGACGGGAATGGCGCTGTTGGCGACGCTTATAATGACGCGACTGGCGACGGCTCCTGGCTGGGGTGAAAGAGAAGAAGGCGGCGACAGCAAACGGTGGACGACGGCGAAACTAGGAGGGGGTGGTGGACCGACGGCGAAACTGGGAGGAGGCGGTGAACGAGAGGAAGACGACGGTGATTGAGAGAGTGTACGAGTTTCGCGAAGTTGAGAGATCGGGGAGAGATCAGAAATAAGGTGATAGGTTATTTTAGTAGCGTTTTAAGAGACGATTCGTAACGAACCGTCGTTTTAGATAGCTTTTAAAAGACGGGTCTTCTGAAACCGTCTTTTATAATGCAAGGGCGCGCGAGAATGGAGGACATAAAAACGACAGTCATAGCCTAACCGTCTTTTATTATGGTTTTAAAATACGGTTGTTACTAAACAGTCATTAAATATACTAGGAGGCGCGCTATTAGATAGAATATAAACGACGGTTTGACCATAATCGTCGTTTAACAACAGGTACGCGGTAAAAATCAGCATTTTAAAGGACGGTTTAGTGAAAACCGTCTTTAAAGAGTTCCGCGCGCATACCAAAGGACTTTTTAAGACGGTTTTTTTTAAACCGCCTCTTATAACTTGTATTTTTTAATATATTTTCTACTAGTGCCAATAAGTGCGAATGAACATACAATTTTATTTCATCAGGGCCTGATGCCTTTGAAGGATGCCTCTCCTTGAGAGCATGAACCATCTCTTCATGCATGTAGTGCTCTCCCATAACATGATAAAGATCTCTAGATACCCTTCCGTGCACACATTCTAAAAAATGTGGATTAGAATTTGGTCAAATGATTCAAACAAGCTTTGGAAATAGCCCAGCTTTCAATACCATTCCAATCTGAAACTAAAACATTATCACCACTTCTTAGAGAGTAAATGATGTTCCACCTTGACCTAGCACGGAAACGTTTGAAGAAAAAACTTGTATTACTATCGCCCGCAAGAGCCAATGCTGTGTTGAGCGCTCTGACTTCCTCATGCATGACTAAAAACAAAGTGAATGTAAGTTGAATTGTAATTAGTATAACTATATCCAAACTAGCTAGAGAAAAATATGATCTGGTTTATACAGCTTGACAACAGCCAATACAGTACGCGGTATTCATGAACATAAGCAATTTGGGGAATGAGAAAACAGTACTGTCTCTCTCATTTTCTTGTGTCTTGGAATATTTGCGCAGATTTTAAAGGGGCACTTCTGTAGTTTCCAATGGAAGGATTTCATGTTTTCCTAAGTCTATAAATACTTACATCAAACACCGGCATTATATAGTATAGATCACTGTGCATTCATTCATATATATCCTTTTTATTATTCCCCAGATCCCTCTCTCCCTCTCTCTCTTACACTCTCGTTGTCATATTAGTTTAGTATTTCAACCACAGCAGCACAGCAGCAGTAGTGATGGAATATCAAACCGACAACGAACCATCATATACCACCACCGCTACATCCACCATCACCACCACCACCACCAACCCAAACCCATCTCCCACCCACCAACAATAAAACACCACTTCCTCGCGAGGTCCACCCAGTGGAGGAACTGAACCAGTTCGTTCACGATGGACACCGAAACCTGAACAGATCCTGATTCTAGAATCCATTTTCAATAGCGGTATGGTAAATCCACCTAAAGAAGAAACAATCAGGATCCGAAAATTACTTGAGAAATTTGGACCAGTTGGAGACGCTAATGTCTTCTACTGGTTTCAAAACCGACGGTCTAGATCCCGACGACGTCAGAGACAGCTTCAAGCAAGTTTAGCAGCGGCGGCGGAAGTAGCAGCGAGTGGTGTACCATCACCGCCACAGCAGATGAACGTGGTTGGTGGTGTGGGTAATAATAATAATAGTAATTCACAGTTGATTGGTAGTGGAGTGACAACATGCGGCGGCGGTGGGTCTCTTTTCTTAGGGCTGAATAATGAAGGTAGTATTCAGGATTATATAAACAGTGGGAGAGATAATAATAATAATCAACAACAGATGATGATTCCATCTTCATCATCTTCTTGTTCATCTCATGGGTCTTTGTTTGGGAATTCATCAGAGAGTGGTGGTGTTTTCTCTACTAATCATCATCAAATGCAGTCATCTGTTATGTGTTCGGCGTTAGATAACCCTAACTTGGGGTTTCTTCAGACAGTACAAGGTGACGATCACTTTTTTTTTGTCATCTTTATAGTATAGTAGTACTGTAGTAGCTAGGATTCCTTACATCTACACCAGAATGATATAAGAAATCTGGCTGATTTGATATTGTTCTAATTATTAATGTCTTTGCATGCATATGAATAGATTTCTGGAGTTTTTTTAAAAAATTGATGGTTTCTGCACTAGAAGTAGAACTTTCAGATTATTCCTTTCAACAACCATCTATTATTATTCCGTCAATTAGGGCATTAATCCAATGAACCTTATAAATCACGCACGCTTTTTTTTTAAATTTTTCCCCAATCTTTCTTTATAATAACAGTATTGTCTGTTTCCATTAGAAAACTAATGTTCACCGCCCGTATAATATGGGTTTGTCGACAGATGTGCCATATTCTGAAGACATTTGTTACAGTACATTGCATTACTTCAATTTTCCATCCATTTTTGTAAACAATAGTAGTACATACAATTCTATTAATATCCAAACGACAATAGCACTAATTGTATCTGTTTGAAATAATTGATCTCTTTTGTTTTCTTTTGGTGTGAGGGAAATTGGAGTGAATCTTAGAATAATTTGTCATAAAGGCGATTTGGCTTCTAGCTAGCTACAATATTGTGTAACTAATTAATGTGCTTATATATATTAATTCCTATTTGGATCAACATACCGTTTTAATTCATCATCTTAATTAATATATTGTTAGGTGGAATAATCACAGTATTTGTGAACGGAGTACCAACACAAGTCCCTGCGGGTCCATTTGATATGAAGGCAATGTTTGGGGAAGAAGTGATTGTGGTACATCAAACTGGAATTCCAGTGCCTTTGAGTGATTTTGGAATATCATCACTGCAGCATGGAGAGAGTTATTTTCTGGTACGGATCATAATTAGTTGATATTATTATACTTATAAGTATATATTTAGGGTTTTGTATGCTTATGGGGAAGTAATTAAAAAAATACTGCAAAAAGTTTTCACTTGTTGGAGTACAGCAAATTAATCATCAGATTCTTTTTTAGCATATCAAGATAGAGAACAAATAAAACAAATAGTAGTATTTAATTTATTACTGTATGAATGTGATGATGATCATGTGAATTAAAAAACAAGAACCAACATTGCTAGCTATCTATCTGGCTGGTTATTTGCAGGTCCCAAGGTTTGATTAATAGGTAGCTAGTATGAAGGAAGAAGAAGTGTCACCGACCAAGGCTGGCTTCACGCTCTTCTGTGTGTACTGGCAGCCGCGTTTTTGGTTTAAAAAAATGAGAAGAACAAAACAAGCAGGGCTAGCTGATGAATCAGACAAGACAAGGAAACAACAACAACACATTTTGAAGAGAGAGTTGTAACTTTTTTAGTACTAGTTCGTTTTCATAAGTAATCCCTTTAATGGACAGACACAAAAACACTTTCTTTCTTTTCTTTTCACCCCAGATATTCTGCCATCCTCGTCAAACTTTCTTTCTTAATTTTTGATATATATGCTTCGAGAGTTAGGTGATGATACTATAGAGCAAGATTTTGCACAGAATCTAAGGAGAGAACACTTTAAATTAGCCAGCTAAGCTTGCCAGCCATCCAGCTATGTACGTAGTTTTATTTTAGTTTCCCAAAAATTCCCCCGGCCCCCTTTTTTTCTTTTGCTGCAGTACCTCGCCCGTGCATTTGCAATGATGTGATGTGAGTACCCAAGAAAGGGATTATAAAAGTTCAAACAAAGAACAAACAATGTATATACGGGATATCGGAGTGGTTTAATTAAAATTAAGCTGTCAAATTTGAAAATTTTCTGTGAATTCTCCCGAGTCAATCGAAATTGAAAATCAGCACCACCAAACTATGAAATGTTAGATTTTTGAGTTATGTAACTTTTCACGTTCAGATACCTTCATTATTCACTAAGGGGAGATGGAAGAGGTCACATGTTTAGAATTTTTAATTTGATTCGATCTCTAGATTGGATCGCTCTCATTCGTTGGGACTTATGAGCTCTTTCACCAACTTGGATTCGGGTGGGGATATATAGATCTTCATGCTCTTAGTTGCTTTCTAATGGCTTCCACTCTGCTTCTCAATAGCGGTTCATGGCTGGTATTCGTCAAAGATTGTTGTCTTAGGGTACTTGGGTTTAATCCTTCAGGATTTTGAGAGAGTTTTTGTAAAAAAGAGAAGGGATTTTGTGGAAAGATTTTGGTATGGATCTTTCAACTTGAGAATGTGAGTTTTAGGCATAGCCGAGAGCTTATTTTATTGGAAAATGGTTGGTCGATGGGATAAAAAATCATTACAAGTTAAAAAAATACCTTGCCCGTTGAGTAAAATATTGAAATCCAAAAATTTGTGGCCAACAACAACCTGTGTGCGTTTGGCCTCCTCGAAACTCATGTCTCTCTCGCCAACCACCTTCCCATCCTAGGCCGTTTTTCCTACCTGGAGTTTTCATCATAACTATGAGACTGATAATTACGGTCGCATTTGGATTCTCTACAACCCTCCATCATCACTCTCTCCCCCATCCACTGCACCGACCAAATCCTCTCCTGTAAGGCGTCTATCATGGGTACAATGGACTTTACCCTCTCCGTAGTATATGGGAGAAACAACCCTGCTTTAAGAGCTCAGCTGTGGGAGGACATCTCCAATCTCAACCAAAGCATCCCTGGCCCCTGGGTGGTGGTTGGGGATTTTAATAATATCCTTTTTGCCCAAGATAGGCTAAGCAGTCGCACCCCTCACCCTAGAGATTACCGTGACTTTGCGGAGTGCGTCTCAAGGGCAGAGTTGCAGGACCTTCGCTACTATGGGCACTTCTTCACCTGGTGGTGGAACAATCAATATGATCACGGACGCATCCTCGGGAAGATTGACAGGGTTTTAGTTAACGAGGAATGGATCCTAGCTTACCCCACCAGCTTTGCTTCCTTCCTTCCTCCTTTGGCGTCTGACCACAGCCCCATGATCATCTCCTCCCTGCGCCCATCCATCGTAAAAGAAGATTCAAATTCCTCAACATGTGGACCAAAGACCCCTCCTTCCTTCCTTTGGTACGTGAAGCGTGGGAGCCCCCCCAATCTGGAAGTAGGCTTTTCTCTATCGTTCAAAGACTTCGGTTCCTTAGAACTGGCCTCATAAAGCTCCATAAGACTGAATTTGGTTCCATTGGGGAGAAAGGCCAAGCCATCGAAATGAACTCAGTAATGTTCAGAGGCGTTTGGATGAGGACCCTTGGAACCCGACCCTTATCTCCCTGGAGAAAACCCTAAGGCACAAGCTCCTAAATAGGGACGCCCACGAGCTACAGTTCCTTCGCCAGGTCTCGAAGGCTAGGTGGCTTAAACTGGCTGACTCGAACACATCCTTCTTTCATAGATCCATTAAGGCAAGAAGAAATAAAAACTCGATTGCGACTATTGTTAACGAGTCTGGAGAAACTCTTAATGACCCTACGGAAATTGAGAACTGTTTAGTGGCCCACTTTCATCAAGTGTTAGGCACTAGAGCTTCCCCCCCACACTCTTACGGACCTCAACTTAGACTCTGGTAGAACTCTTGACCAATCTTCTTGGGCCCATCTCACCCGTCCGGTTGATGACAATGATATTAAATCTGCTCTCCTCTCCATTGGAGATGAAAAAGCCCCAGGCCCGGATGGGTTATACAGCTAAATTTTTAAAGCTGCCTGGGACATTATTGGAGGGGACATCTGTGGAGCAATTAAAAGTTTTTTCCATAGTGGTCGGATGCTCAAAGAACTTAATGCCACTCTTATCACCCTTATCCCTATATCTGACAACGCCTCGGCCCCAGGCGACTACGCCTATCTCCTGCTGCAATACTATGTACAAGATCATTAGTAAAATTTTGGCTGACAGGCTTAAAAATGTCCTCCCCGGTCTGGTCAACCCCAGCCAAGGAGCCTTCATTAAAGGCCGCCTTATCTCAGATAACATCCAGCTTTGTTCGTGCCTTATGAAAATTACCAGAGAGCTCACGTCTCCCCACGATGCACTATGAAAGTGGATATTAGGAAGGCTTTTGACTCCGTTGACTGGGGTTTCCTCCAGGACACTCTCTCGTTCCTAAACTTCCCCCATGAGTTCAGTAATTGGATCCTTCAGTGCGTCACCACCACCTCCTTCTCAATCAACATTAACGGCTCCCTCTCGTCTTCGTTCAGGGGGAAGGGGATTGCGCCAAGGCGATCCCCTTTCGCCCTATTTGTTTGCCCTCGTAATGGATATGCTCTCCCGTCTTCTTGACCAGCTTTACACCGATCCAGGCTTTCATTACCACCCGTCATGCAAATCCCTCCGTATCACTCACCTTTTCTTCGCTGATGATGCCCTCTTATTCTGTAGGGGTGACCAGAGCTCCATCTCCCTCTTGCTTAACAAAATCAACCTTTTCTCTGATGCTTCGGGCCTATTACTTAACCCCTCTAAATCCGACCTATTCCTAGGAGGGGTTGACACTACCCTCGCTGAATCGCTTGTCCTTCTCACAGGGTTTAGCAAGGGGTCGTTTCCATTTCGCTACCTGGGCATTCCGATCACAGCTAGGAAGCCTAGAGCCGCAGATTTCAACCCCCTACTGGACAGTATCCGTAAAACCATCACTGCTTGGGGTAGTAAATCCCTCTCCTTCGCTGGAAGGCTCTCCCTCATCCAGAGTACTCTTTTTGGCATAGTGGGATTCTGGCCTCTAGCATCACTATACCTAAAAATGTCATCAAAAGAGTCACCAAGTGCCTCCGCTCGTTCCTCTGGTCTGGTGATGCTGATAGTAATGCCACTCCTTCTGTGGCATGGAGCGCTATCACCAACACCAAGAAAAATGGAGGTCTGGGCCTTAAGGACATCCATCAATGGAACAAATGTTTTATGCTCAAGACCATCTCTGCCATCACTCACAACGCTGAGCGCCTTTGGATCCAGTGGATCCATAAGCTTTTCATATCTAACTCAACACCATTTGGATGACCACTGCAAAAGGTAATGACCCTTGGACCTGGAAAGCTATCCTCCATGCTAAGGATTGGTGGATAGAGCAATGTGGGTCTCTCAATGATGCCATATCTCTTTTCAACTCCTGTCCCTCCCGTCCCAGGGTTAACACTTTCTATAATGATGTTCTCCCCCCATCCCCAGGGTTTTAATTGGTTTAATGTTTGTTTGGAAATCTTGGTCTATCCCAAAGCTAATTTATATTATGGATTACACTGAAAGGTAGACTTAAGACTTGTGATAGGCTCCAATCATGGGGCATATGTCTAGCTAACCGCTGCTGGCTCTGTGAGCGTACTCAAGAGACAAGCAACCATCTTTTCTTCCATTGCAGTTACTCTTGCAGGGTTTGGTGGACTATCTGTGACTGGCTGGGAATCCCGACCAACCGGAAAAGTCTTCGACCACGGAAGTCCTCGCAGCTGGACCTCACCCGCTACTGTAAGAGACACCGCCCGATTGACCTAGTTAAACGAGAAGCTATCGCCAACGTTGTATATCACCTCTGGATTGAAAGATGCAAGCGAGCCATGGCCAACCAAGCCAGAGATCCCTGCCACATTGTTTCAGACATCAAATCTGCTATCAAGGCCATTATTTCAACAAGGATGGAAAGATCAAGCACTGACTTCGACTGGCTTGATAGGGTTCTCTGCTCCTAGGAGTACCAATCTTTTGTAATTCGAATAATATGATATTTCTTGGACTTTTGGCTGTTGCGAGCTCTAAGTGATTCTTGTATGCCCTGAGGCTTTTTGTTTACTGCTAGGGAGATCTTGTATTCCACACCTCCCTTAGCATATGCTCGTTTTAGTTATCAGATGCATAGGCTCCTATGTATCTAACGTTTCATTCCCAGATTCATATATATACACATCTCTTTATTCCAAAAAAAAAATATATGGAAAACAATCAAGGTTTTCCGGCGTGGCAGTCGTAACGGTTGTCTTATGTCATATTATTAACAATTAAACTTAGTTGTCTTTGATCACACTAACTACTAGTCTTTGTATTATTTGATAATTACTTTAAGTTGTTTTCTTTACTCCCATTATAAACATGGTTAGTCTGACATTGTACGAAGTAAATTAAGTGTAACAAGTGGTATATGCCTCATAATTGGAGCTTATCGCATGTTTTAAGTCTGTCTTTCAAAGTAATCCCCAAGATAAATTTGGCTTTTGGAATAGACCATGTTTTCCAGCATACAGTATACCAGCAAAAGTTCTAGGTAGGAGTGGAAACATCTTTATAGAAGGAACTGACCCTGGGGTGGGTGGGATAGGATAAATTGAAGAGAGAAACGGCATCATTAGATGACCCACATTGCTCCATCCACCAGTCCCTGGCGTGGAGGATAGATTTCCAGGTCCAAGGATCATTATCGTTAGCATAAATCGTCCAGATGCTGCTGTGCTCGGGTAAGAAGAGCTTATGGATCCATTGGATCCAGAGGCGCTCCGAGCTATGGATAATGGCAGAGATGGTTTTGAGCGTGAAGCACATATTCCATTGTGGATGTCCTTAAGCCCAAGGCCACCATTCTTCTTGGTGTTTGTGAGAGCGCTCCAGGCCACAAAGGGAGAGGCATTACTGTCAGGTTCGCCAGACTAATGGAACAAACGCAGACATTTAACGACTCTTTTGATTACATTCTTTGGAATAGTGATGTAGGAGGACCAGAAGCCTACTATACCAAAGAGAGTGCTCTGGATTAGAGAGAGTCTTCCCGAAGGAGAGGGAATTGCTTCCCCAGGCAGAGATAGCTTTACGGATACTGTCAAGCAGGGGGTTAAAATCCACCGCTCTAGGTTTCCTAGCTGTTATTGGGATCCCTAGGTAACGGAATGGAAAGAAATGACCCTTGTTAAATCCTGTAAGGTGTACAAACGATTCAGCGAGAGCCAGGTTAACCCCTCCATGGAATAGGTCGGATTTTGATGGATTGAGCATTAAGCCGGATGCTTCAGAGAAGAGGTGACTCTATTGAGCATGAGGGAAATCGAGTTCTAGTCACCTCTGCAGAATAGTAAGGCATCATCAGCGAAGAAAAGGTGGGAGATACGGAGGGATTTACAGGAAGGGTGGAAGCGAAAGCCTGGCGCTGTGAAGAGCTGATCAAGAAGACGGGAGAGCATATCCATAGTAAAGCGAAAAAAAATAGGGAGAAAGAGGGTGTTATAACCCAAAGTTTCGTTGCATTTTATTTCATCACAAACTTACTTTAAGTTGGCTTATTGTGAATTCAGGACATGGATGTCCTTTGAATTAAAGAGGAGGACGAGTTGGTCTTTTCCACTATTCTGATTAAAGGTAAAAACTGATTTATTTGGAGATATTAATCAGTATTTTCCCCACTTCCTAATCACGTTCTTATTCTCATCTCTATTCCGATCAGTGTGTAAACTGTCAAGACGCTCCTCTCATTTTCTCTCAACTTCCCATCTTCTTCATCGATCTGTCAAGACTTCGTGTGTTGTTGCTACTCTGCTGATGAATTATGTTGTCTCGCTGTCTCCATTGCAACCAGGTTGGTCTTGTGGTTATCAATTGCAATTCAGTTTGGGGTTAGGTCTGGGGGACTCTTTCGATACCTAATTGTTTGTTGTAATCTGTTGCAATCAGTGTTGGTTCGTACGTTTCGACCGTTTCCTACTGCTGTTGGCGTTCCCTGCGAGTTCGTTGTCGGAATCAGGTAAGGATCGAGAATTCGTTGTTGTGGCAGTTTGTGGATTCAGTTTTGTAGATTGTGAGTCTTTTTCTGTTTTCTGAATGGGGAATGTCATGCGTTTGCATTTTGATCAGAGATTTGGACTACATTTGGTCTGCGTTGTTGTGACGTGTTAGTCAGTTATTCTGCATCAGATTTGGGATTTCGTCTGCTATTAATCGAGGGTAGTGTGTTCACCTTGGGGGTTTTCAGATTCTGGGTTTCTGGTTTGCGAATTGTCTTTGCGTGGTTGTTGAATCTGTCTGTTTGAACTGGTGTTTAAGCGTGTGCAAAACCCCAAGGTTGTTTTCTGCAAACGTATAATGTTTTGGCATTGTTTTGTGTTTCTTTCGTGTGAAAATCGCTTCTGTAAACTGAGTTTTTTGGGCATCCGAACTTCCGTCCGAGCTTGGAAGTTCGGACACGCTCTGTTGGCGCCTGTGTTTTTCCGAGTTTTTCACTTTGTCCGAATTCCGTCCGAGCTTTTGATGTTCGGACGGGGTACGAGGACGAGTCCGACTTACAAGTCTCAAATGGTGTCCGAACTTGTAAGTCCGGACAGAAGTTCGGACACACCCTTCTGTTTCCTCTGATTTTGCTTTCACCTGTGTTCGAACTTCGTCGTTCGGACACATGTTCGGACATTATGCGTATCTGATTTCCGAAAGCGTCCGAGCATCCGTCCGAGCTTTGATGTTCGGACATTCGTCTGATTTTGATTTCTGAGTCTCGACTTGTGTCTGAACGTTGATGTCCGGACACAAGTTCGGACATGGGACTATTTTGACCATAACTTGCTCGTTTGAGCTCCGTTTTGACTTCCGTTTGCGGGGTTGGATTCCCCTTATGATTTCCAAGCTATCTATGTGCTTTGTGGTGCCATTAGTGCACATATGCTTAATTGTATTTAGCTTCTGTTTTGGGACCTAGTTATCTCTGTATCTGAACCGTGGACGTCTGGTTTAGCTGTCTCATAGCACGCTATGTAGGATATCCTTCTGTTTCACGGGTGATGTTCCCCGTTCTGTTCACTGGTGTTCTACCTGTTCTGTTCACGAGTGAGGTTTCCTCGTTCTGTTCACGGGTTGTTCCCGTTCTGTCTGTATGCTGTGATCAACTAGGGTGCCCTTCTATTTCTGCTTCCGTTTGTTTTGAACTGTGATTAGTCCTTTTGTGTTTGGACTTCCGCTTCTGAATTCTGTTAAGGAATATGGCTTCCCTTCCGTTTACTTCTGATTTGATAAACATTCTATAAATGTTTTGAGCATGCTGGTTGATGAAGTTAGTCATCTACTGGGCATAGTTGTTTGCTCATTCCCCTACTTTATCTAACATTGCAGATTGATTAGCGAGGATCGTCTTCCTTCAGCTTCTGGAGCTTTGTTTTGTTATTTCAATTTTGAGACATTTATATTTAGCTTTGTAGCCCTTGGGCTTGAGTAGTATTTGACACTACTTGTGACTACTATTTGTATTCGGGTCTGAGTTACCCTGTTACTTTTTGACTATGCTATACTTTGTTATTGGTATTCGTTTTGGGCCTTTGCTCTTTTTACTTATGTGCGTTAGTTAGAGCCTTGCGTTATTAAGTAATAATACACGATGTGTAATACCCCTAACTCCTAGGCCAGTGTTTGGGGGTGTTACATTTAGTGGTATCAGAGCTCTGGGTTCCAATCTGATGGGATCTAGCATTAGTTAGTTAGTCAGTCAGTTAGTATCTGTTCTTTGGAGTTTTATGTCTGAATTGCTTGCTCGTGGATTTTCAAAATGCCGCCACAAAGAGCTCCAGTCACTCCCCAGGGCGGTGTTGCTGAGGCGGTCGGCGGTCCAGCAGTTTATGACCCAGCTGCTGCAGACAATTGCAGCTGGAGGAGCCCTTGGAGGAGGACCAGCTGGAGGGGCAGCTGGTGGTGCAGCCGGAGCTGGGGCCGCTGAGGCGGGAGGCCGGAATGTGAAGGCGCTTCAGGAGTTTATGAAACTGAAGCCTCCGTCGTTTGATGGGGTAGGAGACCCCCAGGAGGCCAGTCATTGGCTGACTGAGGTGGAGGATCTGCTGCGAGTCATGGGCTCCGAGGAGGAGCAGAAGGTTGACTTTGCCACCTTCCTGTTTAAGGATGAGGCTAAGGAGTGGTGGAGGTCCGTGATGGGGAGGCTCCCACAGCCTTGGACTTGGGACCAGTTTACCGGGGAGTTCAACAAGTAGTTCTACCCCGACGTCTATAAGGACCAGCGCATCCTGGAGTATAATCGACTTTGCCAGGGCCGGGTGAAATACCCCAAATCTAAATAATTTATTAGATCATTATTTATTGGAATATAATCCAAATATAAATCATTTCACGTACGCATGCAAACCCATGCATGAAAACGTTACGTAAAAATAGTCGTTTCTCCATAAACGCTAAAACGCCTTAGAAACATGTGATCAAGCATGACCTTGTATGACCTTCTAAAACTCAACCAAATGGTCATACACTCATTATATGAATATATAAATATATTCCCTAAGCTATATTCAGTCAAATACGCAAAATGCTCGGGAGTGCTCACACCCGCTCCTTAAAGCACGAAAAGTCCGGAGTGCCGGCGAGGTGGCACGAACTCCTATAAAATTAATTCCTAGAGTTCCTAACATCATTATTTATCATTCTAAAGAGAACCCACGAAGTGGTTTCTCAAAATTCAACAAAATCCTCGGGAGTACTTAGCGCTCCTTTTTGGCCCGGGAGTGTCCCGATGGCCCGTAAATTATGTCATGGGTTGATATAACCCCATATAACTCAATGTAACATCTTAGTATATGTTTATTTACCATAATAAGTGTTTACAAACACTTGGAACTCATAAAAACAATTGGTTTCCCAAAAAGTTCCTTAGAGCACAAAAACACACCTTCAGGTGTCACGAAAATGCGTTTTACGCAATTGCCTTGTAGTTTTTGACATACCACGAATTGGTAATCTTAAAAAGGGTTAAAATGACCTTCTAAATCAGTTGGTGTGACTAGTCAACAAGGCTCTCTATAGGGGCCGATTTTAAGAGCAAAAACTAGTATAAAATTTGCTTTAAAAGTTTATAAAAGGCTTAAAACATGATGACTCATCATCCCATGTGTTATATTACTTAATGCCAAAGTATGTAGGTCTCATATGACCAGCAAGCTGTCGAAATTATGCAGAATAATAAGGCCATGTGAGCTAGGAAGAAAACAAAATGCAAAAAGGTAAAAAGTAGATCTAAGATTCCTTTCTTTTGCTTTCTTACAAACTAAGTAATCTTCCATGTTCTTCCTTGGCTATTCATGCCGGTTTTTGAGCTCCATTCAGGCCTCCAATTCGTGACTCTACATGAAGAAGAAGACAAGCCAATTAGCATTGAAAAATCAAAGGAATATCCTTACCTTTTCTTACCTTGTCATCTAGCCAACATTATTTGCTTTCCAACTCTTGCTTAGTCACACCACATGGCCGGTTTTCATGCTGGAAAGGAGGACATTTATTGAGCCAATCAACCAAGAAATAAACTAAGAAAAAGCATAGTCTTTTGACATTAAAAATTGACAAACAAAATCAATTCTAGAATTGCATTCTACCTTATACGTGAGTGAGCCTCATTTCCCTCCTTGCACAATTCTTGCACGGTTTGGTAAGCTCCCTCCTCTCTCTTCTAGCTTCATCTTCTTCCTTTGAAGCTCTTAAGTCCATTAATGGAGTTTTAACTTCTATCTTCATCTTTAAGGTAATTTCCTAGCATTTCTTGGCAAGTCTTGAAGCAAAACTCTTCCTAGCATAACAAGGTGTGTTCGGCTTCATTTAGTTCTCCAAGGAGATTGTCCAAACCAACATTAAACCAAGGAGCATCTCAAGGTTATCTTAAGGTAGGTTTTAAAGCTTGAAAATCCTTAAAGCACATTTTTATGTGTAACCAAGTTCTACTTCTTCTAAGTCTCTTTTCTTCTTCATTTTGTATGAAAAATACTTGCTCTACATACCTTTGGTGAGCCGAAATTAAAAGAGAAAAAGTCTAAGGTAAAGTCTTGTAAAACTACTTACAAATCCACTTAAGATCTTTGTTGAAGATCTAACTCCTAAACACCTTCACCTCTTGCATAAAACCGAAGAGGAGCATCAAGTTTACCTAGGAGAAAGCTTGGAGATTCAAGAAGAAGTCCAAGCACTTAACCACCTTTGTTAAGAAGTAAGTTCACTAAGTAAATCTTTATGTTATAAGCTTTGTTAAGCTTCTAAAAATTATACAAAAATTATGTACACCTCCTAGGTTGTATGAAACCGAAACTATATGGTATTATATGCCAAAAATATAATCTATAACTTATAAGGAAAATATTTACCTTAAGACACATTTTTGTGTCACAAAATTTATTTATGTTACATACACATTCAAGCCGAATCATCTAGGACAAAAGTACTTCATTTTGAGCTAAGAATTTATATAAGACATTACAATAATTTATACATGAGTTATATGACTCCTATGAATTTATTTATAATTATTTAGACATATAAATCCACTTTTATATAACATATGGTCTCATTTAAAATATGGCCGAATGCTCTAGGTGTTAAATGGAATTTAATGAGCTACTTATGTATATAAACTTATACTATAAAGTTTGGTGAGTTAAAATATTTATTTAGTGCTTAAATGGCTAATTAATTAAGTTATGTGGCTTAAATGTAATTTTTACAAAGTTTAGTGCAAATATTGTGAAAGCCGAGAGCTAAAGGGGTATTTAGTGTAATTATGATATATATAAGGTTAGGAATTAAGTTTATGAATTTTAGATAATTTAAACAAGCCTTAAAATAACTTTTATAAAGTTTTGGGCTATTATGTAATTTATAAAAGTTGATATGAAAGTTTGTAAATTATTAGTGGGCGAATTGATAATTAAGAGAATCATTGAGTTCACTTTCGAAATTTGAAGGATTAAATATTTAGGCTTTAGATTATAAGTTATTAAGATACTAATATTAAGTTTTGGGATGAAAATGTAATTAAGGAAAAATAAATGACATAGCCGAATTACTTTGGGGTTAGTTTGGTAATTTAAGAATTTATATATATATATTCGGCATTTATGGAGAATTAAAATCAAAACTATAGTTTATAAGACATTATGTAAAGATTATAAGATTTTGTGGCTAAATTGCAATTATAGAAAGTATATAATATATGCCGAGATTTTGAGGGGCTAAGATGTAATTTTTGAAAGTTATAATATTTATAAGTTATGTCCAAAAGATTAGTGGTAGTTTTGTAATTTAATTAGATGAGGAATTAAAACTATGTTATATAAAGAGATTAGAATTTAAATGTAAAGTTTATGAATTAATGTGGTTGTTTTGTAAATAACCGAAATACAAGTTTAAGAATTTAGATTTAAATAAACATAGGTCCTATATGGATATTTGGAGGATTTAGAAGAAAGAATTTTGATTAAAGGAATTATGGAATTAAAACTATGGCTTACATGGTTATAAGGAATTAAAAGATAAACAATAAATATTATTTATGGTTAAAAGGAGAATAATAAAACTATAAGAATTTTATGTCTCTGTATGACATATAAATATAGTTAAGAAATTATAAGTTGTTATGTCACCTAGACAAATAAAATAAACAACAAATGCAATAAACACATATATGTGCATTAAAGGATTTATAAATAAATCAAAAGGAATAACAAATAAGTTATACATTAAATCATGAGGTAATTAAAAGAAATAAACCTCACATGAAATAACAAATACGAGATTTGTTAAATGATCCAATAGAATTATTATATAAGGGTAACATAAATTAACCCTCTCAGTCAATCCTATTCTAGGACTTTGTTTGACCAGTCGTTGACCGGGAATTAAACGAGAACAGTCTACGGTGAACGGTATGGGATTCTTGCAACCTGTTTTCTACCGGATTACACCGGCTTGTGTGCTATCTGTTGTTTGAAATAACGACCAAGATAATTAATGTAAAATGTGTGTTTACTCTTGTGCGCTGTTGTATTATTTTATGTGCGTGAATGATGCTGACTACTACGTGTATGTCCACGCATACAAACACTACTATACCAGTGGATTAAATACCTGCGCTTCAGTATACCGAGGACTTGTACTCAAGTCTCTCACTAACTTCACTTTATAACAAACGTCATTATCCTAAACATGATAATTGACAATACACATTGTGTTTTGTTTAACGTCTTTATATGACACTTAACATTATATACTTCGAGAATGAGGAGCCCAGTTGGATCTGGCCATGCATGCTACGGGAGTTGTACCTGTCTCAGGTCGTCTCCTACTACGTCGCGACGGAACATTCAGTTGGGAGGAAGACTCTATTCCTTCCGGGATTCAAATGCCCATCAGTTCAGTTTGAGGAAGACTTCTTTCCTCTAGTGGGATTCATTTCCCACGCCTCTCAGTTCAGGGTTTAACTACGTTATCTCCTGGGGTTTTTATACCTAAACTTTCAATCTTAACGAGGTCACTATACCTCCACTATTTAAGATATTCAGTTATACCTGTCAGTCCCATTGTGCGGACCGACTATCATTAAAGAAATTCAGTTCAGCTAACTCGACCTTCTGTGTCTTGTTCTATGTGACATTATTGTCCTTGTATGGATGCTTGTTATTATCACTATGCTTGTTTACAGCTTTATAAAAATGAACTGCATGTGTTCGACAAAATAGTTGGTGTGGCCCGGTAGACGATGGGCTGCACGTTTTCCATACCAGCATTGTTTGCTGAGCCCCTTTGGGGCACCCCCATTTTTCAGGTACCTGAAGTTTAAGAAGATCACCACACTGAGTGTAGGTGGGGTAGACCAAGCTGTGGGAGTCTACTATTAGTTAATTATTCTATTTCAGTATTTTACTTTGAGTTTGATTCCTAGCATCTCGGGTTGTATCTGTATTCCAGACCGTGACATTTGAGGATTGTATTTGGACTTAGCCTTGTTGGTCACAAGGGTGGCCAACGGCATTGTAATACCGCCCGGTTGTTGTATTTATTTCCGCTGCAGTTGTAATTTATTTGGGAGTGATCGCCGTTCAGTTTATTGGATTTCGGGTGGGGTGTTATACCGGGACATGAGTGTGGAGGACTACGTCAGAAAGTTCATCAGTCTGTCCAAGTTCGCACCTGAGCCGGATGAGCATAGGAAGGTCAGGAAGTTCGAGAGTGGTCTGAGGCCCGACATCCGTTCTACTGTGACGCCGCTACGTTACAATACCTTCAGGGACGTAGCTGATGTTGCCCTGTTGGTGGAGGCTGATTTGAAGGGCCGCCAGTCTGGGAAGGACCAGAAGAGGAAGCAGAGGTCAGACGACACTGACAAGAGAGAGCAGTCTGCTTCTCAGAAGAAGCAGTCTACTGGAGACCGGTCTGGGGACCGTTAGAGCTCGAGGGACAGAGGAGGGTCATCATCATCATCGTCTGCTCCTATGTGCCAGGTCTGTGGCAAGTTCCACCGAGGTAGAGACTGCTACAAGAAGTCTGGAGCCTGCTTCAAGTGTGGCTCCTTGGACCACTGGATTGCGGATTGCTCTCAGGCTGAGAGGAGCAGAGGCAACTCAGGAGGTGGGACTGGAGGATCTACCTCAGAGTCCATAGATCGAGACCGGGCTGAGCAGAAGAAGCCCCAGGGTCAGGCCAGAGTCTATGCGATGGCTGGAGTGAGGGACCGATCCACTGTCAGATTTGTCACAGGTATTCTCCAGCTGTCATCTTGCTCTGTTTTCTGTCTGTGTTGATTCTAGAGCCACTCACTCTTTTATATCTGCTGAGTTAGTGAGTGAGCTCGACCTGCCTGTAGTGCCCTTGAGTGTGGAATTGTGTGTGCATAGTCCTTTGGCTAGGAATTCGACTGTGCTTCTGAACTCTGTGTGTAAGGATAGTCCCATGTTAGTAAGTGATAGGACTTTGTGTGCTAACCTCATCCCGATGGAGATGACTACCCTTTGTTGTGATTCTGGGCATGGATTGGCTTGCTGCGCACCATGCCCACATTGATTGTGCCGCTTCGAGAGTTACATTCGAGGAGCCGGGCCAGCCCCGTCTGACTGTAGCAGGGAATGGACTCCCGTGCTCGCCGCCAGTCATCTCAGCTATGCAGGCGATTCGCCATTTGAGGAAAGGATGCTAGGGATATCTGTGCTACATCCCTGAGGTTTGCAAGGATGCGAAGCTGGAGGACATACCAGTGGTCAGAGACTACCCCGACGGTGTTCCAGGATGACGTACCTGGGCTTCCCCCCTATCAGAGAGGTGGAGTTCTCGATCGAGCTCAGCACTGAGACTCAACCCATTTCTAAGGCCCCATACCGCATGGCTCCTACTGAGCTCAAGGAGTTGAAGGTCCATTTGCAGGAGCTGCTGGACAAGGGCTTCATTCGCCCAGTGTGTCGCCTTGGGGAGCGCCAGTGTTTTTGTCAAGAAGAAGGACGGTAGCATGCATTTATGCATTGACTACAGGGATCAGCTCAACAAGGTTACCATCAAGAACCGGTATCCTCTCCCACGCATTGATGACTTGTTCGATCAGCTAGCAGGAGCTAAGGTGTTTTCGAAGATCGATCTGAGGTCGGGTTATCATCAGATGAGGATTAAGGTAGACGACGTGCCTAAGTCCGCCTTCAGGACTCGTTATGGACATTACGAGTTCCTAGTGATGTCATTCGGTCTGACGAATGCGCCTTCAGTGTTTTATGGATATGATGAACGGGTCCTTTAAGCCGTTTTTGGACCAGTTCGTCGTGGTGTTTATTGATGATACTTGGTGTATTCCAAGAGTGCTGAGGAGCACGAGGAGCATTGAGGACCGTTCTCCAGACTGTGAGAGAGAAGGAGCTGTATGCGCAGCTGAAGAAGTGTGAATTCTGGTTGGACCAGGTAGTATTCTTAGGACATGTGGTCTCCAAGGATGGTATCTCTGTGGACCCCGGAGAAGATTAGAGCCATTACCGAGGTGGGCCAGGCCCACTAATGGTGGTGAGATTCGTAGCTTCTTCCTGACTAGCGGGCTACTATCGTATGTTTGTGGAGGGCTTCTCCAAGTTAGTTATTCCGTTGACCCGTCTGCTACAGAAGGAGGTGAAGTTCGAGTGGAGCGAGGCCTGTGAGCAGTGCTTCCAGGAGTTGAAGAAGAGGTTGACGTCTGCGCGATTTGACTCTTCCAGAGGGGACGGGGTCTAGAGGTTTTCTGTGATGCGTCCCATAAGGGACTTGGTTGTGTTCTGATGCAGCAGGGGAAGGTAGTAGCGTATGGCTCTCGTCAGCTTAAGCCATACGAGAAGAACTATCCGACCCACGACTTGGAGTAGCTGCTGTAGTGTTTGCTCTGAAGATTTGGAGGCACTATCTTTATGGGAGCTTCGTGGCAAAGTGTATACGGACCACAGAGCCTCAAGTACTTTGTTCAATCAGAAGGAGTTGAACTTGAGGCAGAGGAGGTGGCTGGAGTTGTTGCCACGAACGACCTGAAAAAACCTCTACCCCCCATGTAGAGCGAATGTCGTAGCTGATGTGCCAAAAGCGCGCTCAGTAGGAGAGGACCTGGAACCCGCGTGTGCGTTGACAGGCGTGCAGAGATCTGCTCTTAAGTTACAGCGTCTGGGTGTCTAGGTTGTCCGCCCAGAGAGATCTGGGGTATTGGCCGCCTTGCAGATTCAGCCTACCTTGATCGACCGGATCAAGGCCAGCCAGGAGCTCGACGCCGGTTTGGGTAAGATCAGAGAGAGTATTACTTCTAGTCAGGAGTCTGAGTTCAGAATTTCAGAGGACGGCTGTCTGAGATTCAGAGACCGTGTTTGTGTGCCTGCAGATGATGCCTTGAGGCGAGAGATCATGCAGGAGGCTCATGGAGCTCTGTACTCGGTACACCCAGGAGGTGTGAAGATGTACCGAGACCTTCGAGAGACCTTTTGGTGGAACAATATGAAGAGAGATATATCTGATTTTGTGTCCAGATGCCAGACCTTCCAGCAGGTCAAGGCGGAGCATCAGAGACCAGCGGGTCTGCTTCAGCCTCTTCCAGTTCCGGAGTGGAAATGGGAGAGTGTCGGCATAGATTTTGTCATGGGTCTACCTAAGACTCCGAGAGGTTTCGACGCCGTATGGGTTATTGTGGATAGACTCACAAGAGTGCCCATTTCTTACCAGTCAGGAAGACCTACAGTTTGCATTGCCTGGCTCAGTTATATATGGACGAGATCGTACGCCTTCATGGAGTTCCTGCTACTATTGTGTCTGATAGAGACCCGAGGTTCGTGTCCAGATTCTGGCAGAGTTTGCATCAGGCTTTGGGGACGAAGTTGTCTTTTAGTTCAGCTTATCATCCTAAGTCAGATGGGCAGACAGAAAGGACGAATCAGGTCCTTGAGGACATGCTTAGAGCATGTGTGCTTGACTTTGGAGGCAGCTGGGACCAGCACGTTGCCTTGATAGAGTTCGCCTATAATAATAGCTTCTAGACTAGCATCGGGATGGCCTCGTTCGTGGCCTTGTATGGCAGGAGATGCAGATCACCCATCTGTTGGGATGATCTAAAGGAGAGGGCCGTGGTCGGACCAGACCTGGTCCAGGATGCTGTGGGGAAGATATAGACTATAAGGGAGCGCCTGCTTGTGGCTTAGAGTCGTCAGAAGAGCTACGCTGATCAGAGGAGACAACCTCTAGAGTTTGAGGTGGGCGATCATGTTTATTTGAAGGTCTCCCCAGTCCGAGGTGTTGTGAGGTTTGGGAGGAGAGGCAAGCTTAGCCCTTGTTTTGTGGGTCCTTTTGAGATCTTAGAGAGGATCAGACTGGTTGCCTATCGTTTAGCATTGCCACCGTCGTTGGCTAGAGTTAATAGTGTGTTTCATGTTTCCATGCTGAGGAAATATGTTCCGGATCCGTCGCATGTGATAGATTTCAGTCCGCTTCAGTTGAGAGAGGACTTCACGTTCGAAGCAGCTCCTTCGAGGATTCTAGCTCGCGATGTTCGTAAGCTCAGGAGCAAGACCATGCCCTTGGTTAAGGTTCAGTGGTCGGGTCAGTCAGAGGAAGAGGCGACCTGGGAAGTGGAAAGTGAAGTGCGATCCAAGTTCCCCGCCCTCTTTGAGCAGTAGGTACGCTTAATTTCGAGGACGAAATTCTTTTAAGGGGGAGGTGATGTTATAACCCAAAGTTTCGTTGCATTTTATTTCGTCACAAACTTACTTTAAGTTGGCTTATTGTGAATTCAGGACATAGATGTCCTTTGAATTAAAGAGGAGGACGAGTTGGTCTTTTCCACTATTCTGATTAAAGGTAAAAGGTGATTTATTTGGAGATATTAATCATTATTTTCCCCACTTCCTAATCACGTTCTTATTCTCGTCTCTATTCCCGATCAGTGTGTAACTGTCAAGACGCTCCTCTCATTTTCTCTCATCTTCCTCATCTTCTTCATCGATCTATCAAGACTTCGTGTGTTGTGCTACTCTGCTGGTGAATCCTTCTGTTGTCTCGCTGTCTCCATTGCAACATGGTTGGTCTTGTGGTTATCAATTGCAATTCAGTTTTGGGGTTAGGTCTTGGGGGACTCTTTCGATACCTAATTGTTTGTTGCAATCTGTTGCAATCAGTGTTGGTTCGTACGTTTCAACCGTTTCCTACTTCTGTTGGCGTTCCTGCGAGTTCGTTGTCGGAATCAGGTAAGGATCGAGAATTCGTTGTGTGTGTGGTGTTTGTGGATTCAGTTTGTAGATTGTGAGTCTTCTCTAATTTCTGAATGGGGAATTGTCCTACGTTTGCATTTTGATCAGAGATTTGGAACTGCATTTTGGTCTGCGTTGCTGTGACGGTGTTGGTCAGTTATTCTGCATCAGATTTGGGATTTCGTCTGCTATTAATCGAGGTATGTGGCTTTCGGATTCGGCTTGTGTGTTCAGCCTTGGGGCGTTTCAGATTCCGGGTTTCTGGTTTGCGAATTGTCTTTGCGTGTTGTTGAATCTGTCTGTTTGAACTGCTGTTTAAGTATGTGCAAACCCCCAAGGTTGTTTTCTGCAAACATATAATGTTTTGGCATTGTTTTGTGTTTCTGTTTCGTGTGAAAATCGCTTCTGTAAACTGAGTTTTTCGACGCGTCCGAACTTCCGTTCGAGCTTGGAAGTTCGGACACGCTCTGTTGCGCCTGTGTTTTTCCGAGTTTTTCACTGTGTCTGAACTTCCATCCGAGCTTTGATGTTCGGACGGGGTGTGAGGACGAGTCCGACTTACAAGTCTCGAATGGTGTCCGAACTTGTAAGTCCGGACAGAAGTTCGGACACACCCTTCTGTTTCCTCTGATTTTGCTTCGACCTGTGTCCGAACTTCGTCGTTCGTACACATGTTCGGACATTACGCGTATCAGATTTCCGAAAGCGTCCGAACATCCGTCCAAGCTTTGATGTTCGGACATTCGTCTGATTTTGATTTCTGAGTCTCGACTTGTGTCCGAACGTTGATGTCCGGACACAAGTTCTGACATGGGACTGTTTTGACCATAACTTGCTCGTTTGAGCTCCGTTTTGACTTCCGTTTGTGGGGTTGGATTCCCCTTATGATTTCCAAGCTATCTATGTGCTTTGTGGTGCCATTAGTGCACATATACTTAATTGTATTTAAGCTTCTGTTTTGGGACCTAGTTATCTCTGTATTTGAACCGTGGACGGCTGGTTTAGCTGTCTTGTAGCGCGCTATGTAGGATATCCTTCTGTTTCACGGGTGATGTTCCCCGTTCTGTTCATAGGTGTTCTACCTGTTCTGTTCACGAGTGAGGTTTCCTCGTTCTGTTCACGGGTTGTCCCTGTTCTGTCTGTATGCTGTGATCAACTAGGGTCCCCTTCTGTTTCTGCTTCCGTTTGTTTTGAACTATGATTAGTCCTTTTGTGTTTGGACTTCCGCTTTCTGAATTTTGTTAAGGAATATGGCTTCCCTTCCGTTTACTTCTGATTTGATAAACATTCTATAAATGTTTTGAGCATGCTGGTTGATGAAGTTAGTCATTTACTGGGCATAGTTGTTTGCTTATTCCCCTACTTTATCTAACATTGCAGATTGATTAGCGAGGATCGTCTTCCTTCAGCTTCTGGAGCTTTGTTTTGTTATTTCAGTTTTGAGACATTTATATTAGCTTTGTAGCCCTTGGCCTGAGTAGTATTTGACACTACTTGTGACTACTATTTGTATTCGGGTCTGAGTTACCCTGTTACGTTTTGATTACGCTATACTTTGTTATTGGTATTTGTTTTGGGCCTTTGCTCTGTTTATTTATGTGCGTTAGTTAGAGCCTTGTGTTATTAAGTAATAATACACGGCGTGTAATACCCCTAACTCCTAGGCCAGTGTTTGGGGGTGTTACAGAGGGTCCCATTGGCGAAGCCCTCGCTCCCCTTTGAAAGAAGCCGAGGGGGAGCCGTTAATATTAATCGAGAAAGAGGTGGTGGTGACACATTGTAAGATCCAATTACTAAACACAGGGGGGAAGTTTAAGAACGCAAGAGCGTCTTTAAGGAATGCCCAGTCAACGGTGTCAAAAGCCTTCCTAATGTCCATTTTCATCATGCACGCAGGAGGAGATGTGAGCTCTTTGGTAATTCTTCATAAGGCATGAGCAAAGCTGGATGTTATCTGAGATAAGACGGCCATTTATGAAGGCGCCTTGGATTTGATTAACGAGGGGGGGAGGAAAGTTTTGAGCCTATTCGTCAAAATTTTGCTTATAATCTTGTACAAAGTATTGCAGCAGGAAATAGGTCTATAGTCACATGGGGATGAGGCATTGTCCGTTTTGGGAATCAGGGTGATTAGAGTAGCGTTAATTTCTTTGAGGAGCCGGCCACTATGGAAAAAACTTTTAATAGCGCCACAAATGTCTTCGCCAATAATGTCCCAGGCTCCTTTGAAAAATTTGGCACTGTAACCATCCGGACCTGGGGCTTTATCATCTCCCATGGAGAACACGGCAGATTTTATATCGTTGTTATCCACGGGACGGGTAAGGTGGGTCCACGAAGATTGGTCCAGAGTTCTGACGTTGTCCAAGTTGAGATCAGCAAGCGAGCACTGGGGCGGAGTTCTAGAGCCAAGAGACTGGCGGAAGTGGGCCACTAAACAATTCTCTATGTCTGAGGGGGTGTTGAGCACCTCACCAAGGTCATTCGTAATTGACGCAATGGTGTTCTTATTCCTTCTCGCCTTCATGGCTCTATGAAAGAAGGAAGTATTAGAGTCGGCCAGCTTAAACCAGCGGGTCTTTGAGAGCTGGCGGAGGAATAGGAGCTCATGAGAGTCTCTACGAAGAAGGCTATGCCTTAGGGATTTCTCATGGGATATGAGAGTTGGGTTCCAGGGGTCCTGGTCCAAGCTTCTCTGGACGTCACTGAGCTCATTTCTAATGACTTGGCCTTTGTTCCCAAGGGATCCATACTCAGTCTTATGAAGGTTTATGAGGCCGTTCTGAGATGTCGAAGCCTTTGACAACGGAGAACATACGACTACCCATAGGAGGGCCTCCCACGCTTCTCGAACAAGGGGAAGAAAAGACGGGTCTTTGGTCCAAAGATTTAGAAATTTAAACCTTCTCTTGCGAGGGGCAGGGGTGGGAAGAGAGATAATCATGGGACTATGATTAGAAGCCAGGGGAGGAAGAAAGGAGGCATAGCTGGTGGGGAAGGCTAGGATCCAATCCTCATTAACTAATACTCTGTCGATTTTCCCAAGGATGCGTCCATGGTCGTATTGATTGTTCCACCAAGTGAAGAAACGCCTATAGAAACGGAGGTCTTGCAACTCGGTCCTAGAGACGCATTCAGCCAAGTCACGATAGTCTCTAGGAAGCGGGCATCGACTGCTAAGCCTATCTTGAGCAAAGAGGATATTATTAAAATCCCCAGCCACCACCCAAGGGCCATTGATGGTTTGGCTGAGATTTGTAATATCCTCCCAAAGGAGAGTTCTAAGAGCAGGGTTGTTCCTCCCGTATACTACAGAGAGGGTAAAGTCCATAGAGCCCATGATAGACGCCTTACAGGAGAGGATTTGATCAGAGCAATGGATAAGGGAGAGAGCAACGATGGTGGGGTTGAAGAGGACCCAGATGCGGCCGCTAGGATCCGCCCCACAGTTGTGGAGGAAACTCTAGGAGGGGAAGAAACGAGTAAGAATAGATGGGTGGTTGCTAACCGAAACATGGGTTTCAAGGAGGCCAAATGCGCATAGATTATTACCGACCACAAATTTTTGGATCTCAAGGAGTTTGGGGCGGTCGTTACAGCCTCTTATATCCATATTGCTAAATTCATAGAGAAGGGGATTTGTGAGGAAAGGGAGAGGGGAAGTAGAGCCTTCCTCAAGGGCATCAAAGGAGTTAGTTAAGAGGAGCGAGGGGTCAACATGAGTAGGAATATGGGCCTTACCAACAGAGGCTCTGCCATTAAGGGCACTATCTGCCAAACTGCCTCAAGGTTGGGCGGGAGCACAAGCTGGAGAGAGGGCGACATCATCAAGTCTGAGGGGTTCGAGGAAGGACAAGGGTTACCAGGACTAGGTTGAATAGGGGTAGGAGAGGGGGGGAGGTCTGGACAACGCTTGGTTGGGCAGGCTGAGCATTCGGGAGTGGAAGAATAGGGGGTTTTAAAGGCAACTGGCCCAGAGAAGCTGGAGAATGGCCTCTAGAGGAAGGAGAGAGGGCGAATTCCTTCTTAGAGGGAGCCTTCTCAACATGGGAAGCTTGAGCTATCGACGAGAGAAGGGGATCCTGGGCATTTCCTGAACGGGGGGGGGGGGGGGGGGTGCCGGATCGAATAGAGGTCGGACAGCGAGTCGAAGAGTGTCCGAGGAGACTACATGAGGAACAGGAAATTGGTTCCCATTCATAGACTACTTGCTGCACCAGAGTGCCACTAGGGGCGCGAATTTTGATTCTCACTAGTTCAAGATTGAAGTCGACTTCTACTAGGACTCTAGTATACGAGATTCTGGATTTGGAGGCCGTAGAGAGATCCGTGTGGAGAGGAGAGCCAATTTTAGTGCAGATCTTCTTAAGGCTGGATTGAGACCAGAGACTAGTATGGAGGCCAGACACCTGAATCCATACCGGAATGCGATTAAGATCCTTTGGGTCGAAGGAGAAGTTAGGAGACCATTTCTTGAGCACCAATGTGGACGAATAAAGGAGCCATGGCCCTTGTCTAGCACTTGTTGAAGGTCCTCCTCTTTATCGAATCGGAATAAGAACCAACCCTCTTCATGGAGTAGGATTTGAGGGGTGGTTACAAAGATTCAAGCTCTGTTTACATATTCTTTGACAATGTTAAACCCAAACTTTTTACCCCAAATATATCCAACTAGCGCATTTTTCCAATAGTCAATTTCAGGCAAAATGTGCTCTCTTCAATTGTAACATAGGGGCTATCAGTGTCTATAACGTCATTAGTATCCAAGCGTAAAAACATACCACAATTTGTTTTTTGTTTAGTAAGCACATGTCTATGAAAGAGGGGTTAGAATTCTTACCTGAAGTTGTTTTACCCGGGATGGTAGGGCGAGAAGATCTTTTGGCCCAAGCAGTCTTCTTGCTAGCAGGTGTAGCGCTTATTGGGTCTTTCAAGAGGGGCGGGAATTCCTTGTCCGCAGCCTCCAAGGTAGTAGATGCCTGCAAAGCCTTGCCTATCGGAGGCCCCGAGAGCTCAACAACTAAATCGATAGCGGGGGCAGATGGCATAGCCCCATCGGGGGCGGCTTGAACACTACCGAGATTGTGGGAATTAACATTTGGATCCATAGACGCGGGGCTTGGATTGACCGCTCGAGCGGGGATAACCAAATTAACATCCAGCATCAAAATCCCACCCGGCAAGGCAGAACCATTACCGGGCCACTTTCCATATTCACTGGATGTTCAGAAATTGCCGATAGATCATCAACGTTGGGTTGTTTCCACCGATACAGATGCAGGCTTGTTTGCCACAATAGCTGACTCATTGACCACTAGCATCTCACCAGTAGCCGGTAGCTCACCTGTAATAAGAAGCTCATTTACAACCACTGAGACCGCTCTCAAATTTACCGTAGAGGCAGAAGCTGGAGGCTCCGTGACTTCACCAGCAGCAACAGAGAGTAGAGTCGAAGCAGCGCGCACCCGCCACACGCGGAGAGGGGCTAAGACCAGCCGCAACAGAGCTAAGCCCAGCCTGAGGAACTGCTACGCTTGAAGCCTTAGGATAGGAGCTAAGCCCAGCCGCTTCTGAGAGGAGAGACGACGACGTCTGAGGGGGAGGATAGAGCGTAACTGCTCCAGCAAGAGGAATCGAAGCAGGGAGGAACGAGTAGCGGTGCCATTGGAGCGGGAGACGCCAGAAGCTAACGAAGGAGGGGGGAGGCGTCGGCACTGGGGGTTGCACGCGTAGCTGGCTGGGCGTGGCCACGGCCCATGCCGTAACCTAGACAGAGCTGGCGCGGGAGACCTGTCGCAGGAGAGTAGGGGGAGGACCAGTTGAATGAGAATAGGGGGAGAAGCACACCCAGAGGGCGCCTTAGCCACCAGGTAGGGGTGCCCGACGGCGCCGGCGGGGCCACCGGGGAGTACTTCTGCAGGCGCGCAGCGAGCTAGCTGGAGACTGGCGAGGAAAGACCAGAGCGACAATGGAGGCTGAGGGAAGAAGGCGCGTGCAGCGCATACTTCACCAACGGGCAGAAAACTTTTCTCACTCGAATGACAATGTATTATACAGGTGGTTTAGTAAGTTTCGTATGAGAGTGGTTGTCTTTTATGGAAAAAGAACACAGCCTCACACGATTCTTCTCCTCTGAGTCTACCTTTTTTCATCGCTCATACTGCCAATTCGATGGTAACTCTCTAATCTAGGTTGCTTGAACCCCTCACTTTTTGTATGCAGTCAAATTGTTTCCCTAGAGTCCATCTTCGACATCCATAGTAGTCAATTACGAACCCTGGATCTCCAAAGTTTGTACTTAATTCTCGTGGTTTATCAGCTCCTTCCGCGGTGAAGGGTCCTAGCAATTTAGTTAAATTATAGATCATAACTAGCTGATTCATGTAAGTTGGAAATTACTAGCTGCATGCAAAACATCTATATTGTCCTAGAGCCCAATATGACCAAATTTTGGTAGCAATTCACGAATTCACTAAGATTTAGCGGTAGGTGTGTTCTTGGCTGCTCTATCTTGTTCTTTCATTATTTCCACTTTATTGCTGCAAAGGTGGAGGGGGTTTAGGCTGCTTGCGATGAGTATTCTCTTCCTGAATTGCCGAGGACTGGGAAATCAAAGCTCTCAGAGATGGATTATGCATGTTATCAGAACTGAAACTCCCGATATTCTCTTCTTGTGCGAACTAAGAGGATATTGAGGAAATGAGCCATTTCATTAGAGCTCCGCCTGACTAAATGAAGATTTACGATGAATTGTGTGGGTCAGGGAAGAGGCCTTTCCCTACTCTAGGGCAATACCATCAATATTTAGATCCTAGATAGCTCAATGCACTGCATCGGCTATCAAATCGTAAATGGGTTAGGATCTATGTGGTAATGCACGACTGTTTATGGTTGGGCTGAGACCATACAGAGATGCCAAACTTGGGAACTTATTAGACACATTTCAGATAGCCAACTACCCCATGGTTGGTTCTTGGTAATCTGAATGAAATTATGTTTCCATTCGAGTAATTGAGAGGAAGAGATAGTAATAGGGAAGAACGTCGACTATTAGAAGTTTTCTTAGTTTTGTTACCTGTCTGATCTGGGTTTCATTGGTGATATTTTCACCTATTCTAACCAAGATACGGTCGTGATAACATTAGACACTAGTACAAAAAGGCCTATTTATAAAAAAGACACATATTTCAGCGGTTCCCTAGCTAACAACTACTGAAATAGGGTCACTAAAAATTTTCGTGTCTAAACAATGACACCTTTTTCGGCGGTTCTTAGCTAAGAACGGCTGAATTAGGTCGATTTCCCAGTTCTATTTTCGCATTCACGGTTTTTTTTTAGTCTATTTTTCCATTCCCTTCCCCCCTTCCCTTCCCGCCCCTCCTCATTCTTTTTCTAACCCTTCACTCTCTCTCTCTCTCTTCATTCTCTTACTCACTGTAATTTTGCAACCCTCTGCACCTTCTCCTTCATTCTCTTCTTGCGTCTACTCCTTGAACTGCAGCATCTCGCTCACCAAATTGAAGACAGGGTTGAAGTTGTTCATTCCGGAATCGGTTATATACTGAACTTATATTTTTCTCTCTGAAAAACAAAGAACATACATGCTCGCACCTTTTCATTCTTTGCAAATCTGCATTCTCTTCTTGTGCTGCCCTATGCAGTGATAAATCACTGAAGAACAAGGACATGCTCTGCGCGCCTGTGATCCTCGATTTTGAACCCTATCCTATGTTGATTCGGGTTGATTTTTAGGATCTGATCGGATTCTAGGTCCACTTATAACCTAAGCTTAATAACTATGTCATATAACACTAGTTATTAAATCCTAAGTTAGCTCACTGGAACCTAAATAGAGTCGCCACCTAATTTTGACCTAGAGTAAATTAGGAAAGGAGAGTTCGGGTTCGGGGGCTTGATATTCGACTTATTTGGGGTTCAATTACTTTCATTACCCCTCGAAGTCGTTTTTCCTATACTTAGTTTAATTACGGCTATTACGAGTCGTTTAACCTATGTGCGCGCTTCTAATTTTTTTATTTTTAACATTTTTGACAGAAAAATAAAGTAAAAATTAAAACTACCTAAACTAGGGTTCAGAGGCAGAGTTAGGTCAAATTTTAGTTGTGTCCGTGGCCACGGACCTAATGTTCCGAGACCACGGACCCCAATTGAACTACATGATTACGAAAACCGAATTAAAAATAAAAGGTAAACCTGAAAAGTCCGGGGCCACGAGACTCTTCACGTCGGGATTCTTTGGTGCTCCGTTGATCTCAGTTCTGGATTAAGTTCGAACCCGGCTTCTAAGAATTGATTGTTGATGGTATTCCTCACGTTTGGTGGTGATTTAGCCGCTGTTTGATGGTTAGAACATGTTAGGAGTTGAAAATTGTGTGAAAGTGGGATTTGAGAAGAATTTCGGTATTGTTTTGGTGCTTGGAAGTGCAAAAAACGTGAGAGGCTGGCTATGGAAGAGAGTTTTGATTGCCTAGGGTTCTGGGAGCTCATGTGATTCTTATTTTATCAAGAGATTTGCTCCTTTATATAGACTTCCTTAAAGATAAAGAAAATCTAGTAAAAACGAGATCTTTTGGAACTTTAATTAAGTGACTTCCTAAAAGAATCTGACTAAGAAATTTTAGACACATGTCAAGGATGACAATTATGGTTTTTTGAGGTGGAATCAAATTTTTAAAAATTGGAATATTTTAAATTCAATTCTCGTCAGATTCAATCAGAAATTGCTAGAAAAAAATATGGGAATTCAAAAAATCAAAATTCCAACGCCATTATGCTCACAATGTCATCCTCTATCGTGGGTTAAAATTTCAAAACATTCCACCTTGATTTGAGCTTTCAAAGGAGAGAGAAAGCTCATAGGGGGCTTAGGAGCCTTGAAAAATTACGAAAATACCCCTGAAGATGACTAAGCTGCCCCTGATGCCCGGAATGCGCTGATCGAACCGGGGGAATCCTTGCTGTTTGACCAAACTACCCTTTTTGCACCTGTGCCTCAAGAGGCGCTCCTCAGGGGGGTTAAAATTTTGGGAATAACAGATTGCCCCCGTCTAATAGATTTTGTAATGAATATGAAAAGTCTGGTTGATGCTTGAGTGATACCCTAAAATTTCGGATCGTGAAAAGACCCTGCATGTCGTGTTGAAAACTAACAAGTCGTGTCGAGCTATTCTAAGGCGCTGACTACCTAAGTAAAGTGAAATGAAGTAATGTCAAGTGATTTTAAGGCGTTGACAACCTAAAAAGTGAAAATGAAGTAATGTCATGCGATTCTAAGGCGTTGACAACCTAAAAAGTGAAAATGAAATAATGTCATGCGATTCTGAGGAGTTGACAACCTAAAAAGTGAAAACTGGAATAATGTCAAACGATTCTAAGGCGTTGAAAACCATTAAAATGTAAAAATGAAATAATGTCAAGCGATTCTAAGGCGTTGACAACCTAAAAGGTGAAAACTGGTTGGTATGCAAATGCAAGAATGTTGAAATGCTAACGATGCTGATAGTGCTGATGATGCTGATGATGTTGATGATGCTGATGATGCTCGGATGCTTCTGGGGACCGAAACCCATGCCGTTGCTCCTGGCTGGGACCGATGTGGACTTATTGCCATTGCACCCAAGCCGGTGTGCAGGGATAACTCTGGTAAAAACCTTGGGGACTTATTGTCATTGCCCACCATTCGTTGATCTCAAATTATGTTGACATCGCACAGGAGGATTTATTGCCATTACCTCGCCAACTTTTCTGTCGCCAGGTCTTGTGACGTGCCTATATGAATGAAATGAATGCAATGTGTTTGATGGAAGCAAGTAAACTAAAGAGTGAAGCTAAGTCTTACTACGAGCCTAAAGGGATGATTCTAGGTCTTATGACGAGCCTTAGGATGATACTAGGTCTTATGACGAGCCTAAAGATGGTACTAGGTCTTATGACGAGCCTAAAGATGTTCTAGGTCTTATGATGAGCCTAAAGGTTGGATCTAGGTCTTATGACGAGCCTAAGGTTGGATCATAAGACCTAAAGGTGGATCTAGGTCTTATGACTAGCCTAAAGGTTGGATCTAGGTCTTATGACGAGCCTAAAGGTTGGAACTAGGTCTTATGACGAGCCTAAAGATAATTCTAGGTGAAAGGAGTTAAGTGTATGATGGGTTAGGTCTTACCATGGTCCTAAATGAATGTAGAAGGATTAAGGTTTATTTCGGACCTGGAGATTGTATGACAAAGAGGTAGGGCTTAGGACGGGCCTGATGAAATTTGATGTGGAGGTAGGGCTCAGGACGGGCCTGAGGAAATTTGATGTGAAGGTAGGGCTTAGAACGGGCCTGAGGAAATTTGATGTGAAGGTAGGGCTTAGGACGGGCCTGAGGAAATTTGATGTGAAGGTTGGGCTTAGGACGGGCCTAGGGAATTTGATGTGGAGGTAGGGCTTAGGACGGGGCCTGTGTGATATGAGGAGGGTTTGAACCTTTGGGTTTCGGGTTCTTGGGCCTCAATCGGTGTCGTTGTTGGAACCAACAATTGCCCCCAGTATTTTTCCTTAAGGCAACCTGAGTTTTTTAGGATTGTGGCAATTGGCCGGAAGGATCGATTGCCCCCAGTATTTCTTTGATTAATTGCACAAAAACAAGTCTCACTCTCACAAGGTCAGAGTTTATCTTAATGTGGTGCTTTCTATCCTACACTCGAAGTGTTTAATGCTTGCACTCGTGCCCTTCTTTTGGTCAAAACATCTCAACCATTGAATTTGACATTTGTTAGATTTACACGTTCAACCTGTTACTTTCACGTGATTGGATACACAACTACTAAGTCGGAAGTCTTTTGAGCTTATACCGTGGTTATGGGGTGTGTGATGAATGACAACTGGACCATGAAGGGATGTTTGGGATATGTGGAGCTATAATGGTGACCAAAGCTGCAACTTGCACTTCTCTTGGACTTGCCTTATTGTCTTTGAAGTTGTTTGGCGACCTTGCGTTGGTCTTGCTTTTGGACGTCAGACTGGAACTTAGAACTATCACTCTTCTTCTTATGGTTTAGGTTAGGATTTACTTCAGGCTTTTCAGATTTGCCTTGTATTTTTCCTTTTCCGGGTTTTATGGTTCCGTTTTCTTTTAACTTCGAGAGCTGTCTTTTGATATGAGCTCTTTGGATCCTGTGTCACTTTGGGACCATTGCGGATCATTTCAACGTCTTGGCAGCAGTGTTGCTTCTTTGGACTTGTGAAGTTGTTATCGGGAGTCGGGCTTTTGCTTCCTTCGGTCACCGGGGTCGGTTATTCATCATTGGCTGGCTTGGTTTATGGAGTTTGCAATATTGAAAAGGGATAGATATGTCGAATGCTCAGCGGGGGTGCCTAGGGTTAATGTCAAGGTTCACAAGCTTTTGGTTGCGTGGTAATGTACCTAGGTGCTTCGTCATCCCTAATAGTCGTATCCGTTCTTTGTTACTTTCACAGGTTTAAACGTAATTTACAAAATATCTCCTTTGGTCGGAGTTATGCCGTTACCTTGCTTTTGAATGTGACCTCTCTGGAGTCGTGTAAGAAGACACGCTCTTTCGCTCTTGGTTTTACCGCTCAAGACACTCTCACGATGTGTACACTTAGAGACTTGTCTGCATGTTTAAACAAAAAAAATAAACATTACCGTTCTTAACTCATATTGCCCCCAGTATTGTTGTGGGGGTTTTTGACAAGCCCTTTGAATACCCAGGTTATTTGTGGAGGGTGGTTGTGTGTGTAATGGTGAGTGGTGATGGGGTGATCCTGTGGAGGGGTGGATGGGTGATTTTGTGTCAGTAAATTTTGGCTTTATGTATTCGGTGAAATGTTGAGAAAGTGGAGTGGTGAGACACAAGGGATGTATATAATGAAGGTGTGGTGTTTGTATGAGGAGCTGTGGTGAGTATGGACGGAGTGAGATGAGGTTGCTCGTTTTCTCTTTTTTTTTTTGAGTTTTTGGTTTTGCTCTGATGACAAAGATGTACATTTGACTCGAGACATACGACGATGATTTGTCTATGCGCAAGAAACTCTGGAATAATACTAGATGCAACATGCCATAAATGTTAGAGCATAAAAACATCAAAAGAAAATTCGTGTGTCAGACAATACAAATAAAAGAAAAGACAGTATTCTAATCATGAAATACATAGAGAAAACATGAAATCCTAAGACTACGGCTACGGAGGAGGTGGACGTGGGAATACCGAGTACATATGAGTCATGAAATCGTCCATACGGCCTCCATGCGTATCTGCCTATGCTCCATGCGACCCTGAGTAATGTGGAGCGATCAGATGTCCCTCTGCAAGCTCTCAAGCGTAGCCGGCTACGGTGGTGGAGTGGCAGGGCGTAGTAGGAGGAAAGTGGTATAGGGTACTCAGTGCCCATGTAGCTCGACCCCTCACCCTAGTAGGTGTATCCTCCTGACGGGTCCTCGTGGTGTGGGATGTCTCAGGCTCTGGTGCCTGCTGTCTCTGCTTGGGCCGGACCGGCCTCTAGGAAAAGACTCTGGCCTGCTGCGGGGAAGGCCCATCCCTGGTCAGCTGAGTAGCTAAGGGACCTCAGCATCTCCATGGTGTAGGTGGGTGGGATATAAAGGCTCCCAATCATCATTCCTCATCGGGACCCGTGCGCACTCGCATAGCCACTGAATGGAACTCGGGTAAACCAAAGCGTGGCGATTGGCCCGGGATGCTATCTTCAGGTGGTCTCTCATCAAGACCGACAGCGGGATCAAGCCCTCCTCTAAGTCAGGGGGTTGGATGCTGAAGTACCCATGAGGAAGCAGTAGCGAGCAGAGACGTCGTTACGTGCTTTCGGTAGCATGTTGCGGGACAAGACCTTCAATAACACTCTATCAAGAGAAGTGGGGTAAAGCGGAGGGGGAGGATCACCTGCTTCCTTGGCTGATATCTCATGGAAGAACGAACGCGCTTGATAGAGTAGAGTGCTACAGATAAAAGTGGCGTGCCTCACTCTCCAAGGCTGCCATCGCCTCTAGTCCCTGTGCTCAGGGTCACTAGGATGCAGGCCGTAAAAATGCACAAAATCATCTAATCCCACAGTGATGGGCTGACCACGTACATAAGATACCATAGCCCTAGTATCGTCCTGGTTCAAGTTAGCATAGAACTCTATGACTAACTCTCTGACATAGCTCCTCGAGCAAGTAAGCAACCCACCACCCAGTGACGGTGCTAAAACAGGTGATCGAGGTCGAAAGTGGCAATCACATCGTCGCTAAAGAGACGCTCCTGCTGGATGGAAATGTCCTGATTCTCATGGAACCAGCGCTCGTGTGAGTCCTCTGAAACGGGTATGGTCATAGGTAGGGGATGTCTTCTATGCCGCTGCGATGTGGCTGAGAGCCTGATGCTCCAGCCTCAGCTACCCTACGGGAACTCTTACGACCCTCCATGATATGCTTGTGGATAAAGCAAAAGACATATATTTTTACGGGAATTTCGGCAGAGTTTCCTTTAAATTTCTCATGAATCCCGTGCTTTCAAATGCACTCCACATCGTAGATAGAATCCTAGGATCTACCATTCATGCAAACTTTCAATATATCGTGAGCTAGAAACGACGCAAAGAAGCCTCATTTGCGCTTAAAACGCACTAAACCGAAACGGGCGATATTGGTAACTACAAACTGTTTTAACTTTCCCAAATCAACATTCACGTTTTATAATGCCAAGTTAAAGCTATTTGACCATTTAGAACATAAAAAATCGAACTTCAAAAATCTGACCCGAGAATCACCATTGTCGTCTTCTTCCTAGCTCCAAATTTCATTTTTCTCATTTCTTCACCAAAACGGACAATGGGTAGTCAAAATGTAGAGAAAACTTACCCAAATACAATGGTGGGAATAATATTTGGGTTGGAAGTCGAGAGCTGCAAAAATCTGGTCTTCGAAAGTCCGCCCCGGACTTGACTTCGGACGCAAGTTCTGCCTCCGTAAGTGCTCGAAATGAAGAGATCTTGTATGGAAATGCTCATAATTGAAAGAGGAATGTTTTGTGAGCAAAATGGCGGTGGAATGGAGTGATTTGGTCAAGAAACGAGTAAGATATGGAAGAGAGAAGTTGAGGGTTGAGAATGAGAATTGCTGGAATGTGGAATGAAAATGTCAAATTTGGGAGAAACCCCGATTGAATCGGGTGGGGAAAACCACTAAATGAAACGGCGTCGCTTGAAGGTCAAACGGGCGTGTCTGAGTCAATGTCCGGGACCACGGAAGGGGCGTCCGGGGCCACGGACGCCACCTCTTTTTTTTGAAATAAGCTTAAAGTAAGCCAAAGTAAAAGGAATATGAAATACAAAGAAAAATTTAAAAATTGGAAAAGATACAACTTGCAAAAGCCTTAAAGCATACGAGAAACGGCCTTATGGGCTTCTTCTGACCAATCATGGCTTCACCGTCTCTTCCTTCTGCATTGATCATCATCTCGTTCCTCACCCACGAAGTCTTTGGGCCAAACTTTAAGCGAAGACGGGCATTCAGGCCCGAACGTGCTGCTGAGTCGTCGGCTTCTACTCCTTGTGTTGTATGCGAAGTTGAGTCTATCAGCCAGTCCTGCTTCTCTTAAGCTCAAAGTGAACTCTGATTACGAGTCACAGTAAAAGGTACTTAAATCCATTGCCATAGTTACCCCTAAAGTTATACTAGAGTCTTACTACCCCAATCCCCATGTAACAGGCATAATAGCAGTATATATATTATCATATATATATATTTATATATGTAAGAAATAACATCCAATACTCATTGCACACCCTTCCAACCATATTACTTAGCACACAGAGTCATCCAGTGTAGCACAGTAGAATCAACAAGCATCATAATATACAATATACCTCCACAAATGACTTATTCCCAAATTTAATCCGGTTAAACCAATTCTTATCTTATTTCAAAAACCATGCTCTGATACACCTTGTAACACCCTGGATTTTACCTTAAATGAAAGGGCACGTTGTCGTGAATCTAACGCCGTAAACGGTTTCGAAAACGGACTTCATACGAGTCTTAAAACTGTAAAATAAGCTTCATCTGAACTTGTGTCCGAACATTTATGTTCGGATACAAGTCGAGAGTTAGAAACCAGAAAGTGAGGTCGTCCGAACTTGTGTCAAGACAATGATGTTCGAACACAAGTCGAGAGTTGGAAATCAGAAAGTGCCAGCGTCCGAACATGTGTCCGGACATTGATGTTTGGACACAAGTCGAGAGTTAAAACAAAGGTCGTCCGAAAATGTGTCGAACATGTAAGTTCAGACACAAGTTCCGATAAAATTTCTTATGTGGTCCGAACGTTGGTCTGAACTTGTAAGTTCGGACATGAGTCGAAGCTTACAAGTTGGATCATCCTCGCATGCTGTCCGAACATGTAAGTTCGGACAGATATTCGGACACACCAGAACATCAAAAAGTCAGTGTAAATACCTCGGGACCTGTCCGAACATTGAGTGTGGGACGGACGTTCGGACATGTCATAAAATGCGATTTTTAGAATGTAAACAGAAGTCGGCTAACAAAAGTAAATGGCTAGAATTGAAAGGTAAACCATCAAGTGTTGTAAATACTATAACAATACAAAAAACGTTACATAAACACAGCGGAATTCACTTAAATCAAGGTGCTACCGCCACACTCAAACCTCCTATGAGTGCTCAGGCTAAATATCCAACCAAACCATCAAAACAACTTATTAAACATTGTAATCTAAACATAATAATCCAAACATTGTGTTTTAAATCTCTACAACTCAAGTTATTAACACAGAAACAATTCAAATTCTCCTAGTCTATGTGGTAGCGCATTCCCAATCCCCCAAATTAGCAATCAGTACCTACGATCAGAAAACAACATACAACAGCACGAAGGATCGCGCAAATCAGTGAAACTGAGTAAATTCCATCTCATTGCGTAAAATACATTTTGAATCAGTTTTGCGATTGAGTAAACGGAAACATAAAGAACTGATAATCACAATCCGAATCCACTTTTCAATAACCATAACCATTGAAACAGTAGGGGAGCCTTCAATAGGAAGTAATCACAAAATAAACCAAACAGTCACAAACAGACTGAATAATCATATCCACCTCACCCTAAGTCCTTAAGTGTGCACACCTTATGAATTATCAGTCCATAGAGTAGATCATAGAGCTTAACTGTAGTCATTGTATGCAGTGCAATAAATATAAATATATAACAATTTCATGGTCACGGTCCAGAGTACCAACATGGTGAGTTAGGGAGCACCAAGAACTCCAACATGGTGAATCAGGGAGCACAGAACCCCAAAAGCAATTAAATTCCAGTGAAGAGCTCCCAAAACCAAATCCATTTCCAATTTCCAAATACCACGGTCAATTCATAACGTGCAAAATACAATTCCAATTTATCAAACCAACATTAGGGTTTCCAAAATACCTTTTGTGATAGGAATAAAATTCACATCATCAAAACAACCATGAGCACAGAATTTACCTGGTCGTTCCCTTGACTCAGGAAGTTAACTCAACTAGTTCTCCAGAAACGCTCACCGTCGATACCGGTGTCTAGATTAATAATAATCACAATTAGATTACGCCAACCACAAACAAATAAATTGAAACCCTATCTAGGTATTAGACCTTACCCTCCTTAATCCTTAAACCAGCATCAGGGAAGAACTTCTAAGAAATCGAGAAAGAACGAGAATATTGTAGTTGAGAAGAAGAGCGTCGAACGTCGTGATGAAGAAAAAGAGAGTGGGGCAAATCGTGACTTAAATAGAATATTATTAGTATTCTAGGAAGGGAAAATATTAAATAAATCAATATGGTAATTTGTTAAGAGGAAATAATAATTTAAATAGCCAATAGGAAAGGAGTAAGGGAAAATAAAATGATGAAATAAAAATGAAGTGAGGGATAATTGATCGATCATTTGGAGAGGTTAGCTGTAACCGTGAGTATCTTTAGGAAGATACTTTTATATATAAGGAAATAATATCTAAGGAATTAATTTATTAATGGGTAAATAATATTTGAAAGGAGTAAGGGAAACGTTGTAACATCCGAAGAAGTGGAATATCAATCTTTAAGTAATGTAGGAAAAGATAATATGAATGTATAATAATTATAATAATTTAGAAGGAAGTAAGAAAAGATATGGTGATTAATTTAACTTCCCTGAGCTCATATAATATTACCAACCATTGGACTAATTCGTAATCTCTATAGCCGTTCCCAAAATAGTGATTAACCTCGTCATACCGACTATATATTATACATTTCCTAACTTGGAAATTTGCGGGTATTTCATATCGAGAGCAAAACACTCGCATGTTGGAGTTAAAGGAGGAAATTCAAAAAGTGGCTAATCAAAGTCAATCTCAGTATAATCAAGTGTCTTAGAAGGATCTTAACAAAGAATTGGATTGCCTTCTCCTCTGTGAAGAAACTAGATGGGCTCAAAGATTTAGACACAAATGGCTGAAGGAAGGAGATAGGAATACTAGATTATTCTTCCAGAATGTGCAGACAAGGCGAAGGAGAAATGTGATCTGTGAGATTCAAGATGACCATGGTAGGATATTCTCTGATTGGCAGGATATAGTTAATATTGGAAACGCTTACTTCTTCAGAATTTGCCACTCTACCAATTTCCCTGTCAATGAGGCACTATTGGCAGGGGTTGCTAATCGGTTCCAAAAGACCAACATGACCTCTTGGTAACCTATTTACCAGATAAGAAGTAATCCAAGATATGCACGATATGAATCCCAATAGAGCTACCGGCCCGGATGAGGTTAATGGATTTTTTTCATACTTATTGGGACATTGTGGGTGAGGACTTTATCAACCTTGCTCTATGAGTCTTGAATACAAATTTTATGCCGGAGGGCCTCAATCATACTCATATTTTTCTCATCTCTAAGAAATTTGGGTGCTTGTTGTGTGAAATACTTCAGGCCTACTCCCCTTTGCAATACGATCTGATAGAGTCATATCAAGAGTCTTGACGAACCGCATGAGAACCATCATGGAATATGTCATTTTGGAGGATCAAGGGGCCTTTTGAAATACCCCTAACTACTAAAACATTTTTTAAACATCTAAACATATATTTTAAGGCTTAATCATGCCTTAAAAGTTATTTGGAAACAACAAAAGTCATTAACAAGCAAAACTATACTTAATGACCTTTTAGGGCAAACATGTGCCCTAATGAACTTGAAAGGTTGTATAAACTCAATTAGGATCCAAAGTGGATTCCTAAGCCTTATAAATAAGGTATGAACATAATAAAACCATTGTCAAAGCAAACAAAACTCTAGAACGAGTTAAAACACAAAAAGGAGCTCTAAAACTCCTTAAGACACATTTTTATGAAAGTGTCCAAAAATTGACTTTGGGTGGACAAATGGCTTTGTATACACCCTAATAAACATGTGTACTACTTAGTATCACATTTGTAACCCTAAATCAAAAGATTTACAGAACAATCCAAAGTTTTGCACCTAAATGTAAATAGTACCCAAATAGTGCCAAATTAAGCTTTAATTACCTAGCATGGTCTGTAACACCCCTACAACGCCCCTATCATCTATCGAAATCGCAGCGGAAACAACCAACCAAATAATAACTATTCGCTTTGGTGTCACAACGCCGTTAACCACCCACGTGGTTAACTAGGCAGAATAAATACAAGTGTATCGGTCTGATGATCAGACTCCCGAGCATAGTAACTAACAACCATATATAAACATAACCATACCGAGTATTTAATTTACAACACATCTCCAAACCATAATCATCCAACACTGTATAACAACGGTATCAAAATGTAACGCCTCGGGAGCACAGGCGCATCCCGGGCTTAGCAACCTACTTATCCAAAAGTATATCAATGACCTAGGACCTAGAGCCACTCCGCCTCTTCGATCCTCATCCTGCAATATAAATATGGAGCCCCGAGGGGGTCAGCACCTTTGCTGGTATGGCTAACGCGCAGCCCATCGACTACCGGGATACGCGCAACCAATTGTCATAATAACATGGCATTCATTTTAGAACATCCAACATATATTTATACCATAGCATAGCAAGGGAAATTGCATAGCATCACAACACCAATACATACCACCATAAACTCGGTCCTCACAAGGAACCTTCCACCATAGTTAGTATACCATGAGAGCCTAGGGATTTTTACCAACCCCATGTTAAGCTCGTTACCATCCTCGTTACCGTCCGGTTATGTAGAACGGTTAACTTATACCAAAGGTGTGTCGGATATAGTAATCCCAAGCACACCGAAATAACATACGTATGCCCCTATGGCCCGACGTGAGTCAGTAACTAGCTTTGGATAAGCTAAGGGAAGGTGAGAAACCAAATTGAATACCACCTATACATACACCAAGAGAGCCGAACCGGATATGATATCGACCCCCATCCATCACACGCGTGGCCGGAACAACCGGACTCCTCACTCCCCCGGTTAGCACTTGTTAGTGATCACACAACATTTTGTCAAGTCACATACAAGCAAGCATTTAGGTCTTGTTAGACAACCAAGGGAAAGGAGTCATAACCTTACAACATCATAATGTACAACAACTGTAAACTCTTTTCATGCCTTAGTCTTATAAGGTCGTAGCACGCAGAAAAGCAAACAACACCCAAGCCGGTGTGTAAACCGTTAGGCAACAGACTGCAAGAAAACCATACCTTGGTCCTTGCCTTGTTTCGTTCCCACCTTGAGAGAATCCTATACACATTAGTAATGTCGGTTAATTATTTATTTAACTTCACACTTACTAAGTATTCAACATGATTGTATGACATGTTTTAATGTCTACCTCACCCTAGGTTACCTTCATTATACACCCTAGGGTTAACTACATAAGTCACATTCTTTCCTGTTTTGTTTTTTTTTTTTACATGTTTAGGCCCGACGGACTTGCCGACCGGACTTGTCCATGTCCGGTCGATTCCAGAGAGTTTCTCCCTTCGGAAATTCAGCCCGACCGGACTTGTCAAGTCCGGTCCCATGTCCGGTCGATTCCAGTAACTCAATCCGTACAAAATTTTCTACTCCGACCGGACTTGTAAGTCCGGTCCTATGTCCGGTCCATTCCAGAGAGTTATTCTCTTTGTAAATTTAGCCCGACCGGACTTGTCCATGTCCGGTCCTATGCCCGGTCCATTCCAGAAACTAATTCTCGCAGGGTAAACAGGTCCCGACCGAGCTTGCAAGTCCGGTCGCAAGTCCGGTCGGCCCCAAATCTTTGTTTTCTTTTTACATTCAACTCCAAACTTCACCCCATATAACCTAGTACTCCCTAACCTCATTTGGGCACTTTAAACACACCTTAAGACATCCTTAAACACTCATATAACTCATTATCTAATTCCTTAAGCCTTTACTTATTCCTTCACAAAATTCCTAACACTTACAAAGTTTCTCCTAGTTTCCAAGTGGTGTTTCATACCTATGATAACTACTATCCCAAAATGCTTTCTCCTTAACTTAACATCATCTCCCAAGCACCCTCTTTCACAACTAATTCCTTATCTCCTTCTTGAAACTCTTTTCTAGTGTACACTTCTCCTTGTTTTACCAAAGTTTGCCTAGGTAATTTACCTAAGTCTCAAAGTGACTTTGGTACTCACTAAATCTTAAGATCATGTCTAAGTCCTTATTACACCCTAGAGTACCTCCTAGTACATCAAATATCCTTAAGAACATCATGAACTTCTTATTCATCTCCTACACTTTCTAACTCACCAAACCTTATGTAAACACTTAGAACTTCTTGCTTCTTACCTAAATTTTGACATGGGTTCCCCTAGAACATTACTAAGCCAAAACACTTTGTTTTCTCCATTAAACACTCAAGAACATCTAGAATCACCAAACACACTCTCATACACAACTTCACCAAATTTACACTACATCACAATATAGTGCATAATTAAATTGCATGGCACTTAGGCCCTAAAATGCATGGCTCTTAGGCCCTTAAAGTGCTTAAATCATAAACACTGAATTTCCACAATATAAATGCCTTTAACCTGCAAATACACTCAACACAACATATGCCCTTTACTAGTCTCTTGAGAACACTTTACTAAGTCATTCACCATTTGCTCTTTAGGTAGTTTTGATAAGCATTTATAAGCTCATTTCTCCTAAGGCATAAACAACATTTAAGTTAGTAGATTTACCTCTTTTCCCAAAATACTTCCTCCTTGATTCCTTACAAAACCGTATGATAATTTGATTCCTTGTCAAGTTCTAGACAATATACAAACACCAAAATGAGTATTCAAGCTTTGAGCTTCATCTCATTGTAAACCCTAATTTGACATTGTTTTAAAAACATTAATGTAGTTGTTTTACCTTGATCTTTGAAAGGAGTTTGAATATATAACAAGAGAGGACTCCACCTAGTCCATGAAGAGTTGCAATGAGGCTAGAACAAAGTCACACAAGAAGCTATATCAATGTGTATTTCGGACATGACAAAAACAAGGAGGAAACTTGATTTTGTTTGAGATTCCTTACCTAGAAGCAAAGGAGAGTAATAATATGTCAAAATATAAGCTCAAGCTCCTTCAATGGTGGAACACCTTGGCACCAAAATGGAGCTCTTGGAGTTTTGAGAAGATAGGAATGAAGAGCTTGATGAGAGGAAGAGATTGGTGGTCTTTGTTTTTGATTTGGACAAGTGAGCTAGATTTAGCAAGTGGTCAAAGTTGGAACTTCCATGGTGGTAGTAGTATTACCGAGAGAGAACAAGGAAGAAAGGAAGGAGAGAGGTGTTTGCAAACCGTGGGAATGAAGGAAAGAAATGAGAATGAGATAGAATTTGCTTTTAAGAGATATTTGTAGTAATAAAGTAAAAAGTAGTTTATTTACTTATCTTTCTTACTTAATACATTAATAAGAGAGTGGTGAGTCACCACACTTAAGGAAAACCGGCCCCCTTATTATATGAGGGTATATAGTCTTTGTTTGTCAATTAATTATTATACAACATATGTTACAAAATAGCTTAATCACTATTCACCTACAGGCACTTATTGTTTAGATATTAATAATAGTATAAATAATCATATTATAAGATAAATATTAATTTAAATAAATTTTTGATTTCCCACTAATATAGCCACCCAAATGTGATACTATATAGTACACATATATTTAAGAGTAATGATGGACATTTAGCCATTCAAAACTCATTTACAAGACAATTTTTCAAAAATGTGCTTTAAGACTTCTTAAAGCACATTTTGTGTTTTAACTTGTTTTCAAGCTTGGTTTTCTTTGGTAATTGGTTTAATATGTTCATTAGTATATAAATGAGGTCTTGGTAAGCTCATTAGGTCTTACTCAAGTTTATCCCAAGCTTAGAGCACATTTTGGCTCTTATTGACTTTAAAGCATATTTGTGTTTCCTTTTGTTTAAATTTGTTTACCAAGGTTTCTAAGACTCTTTTTAGTCTTAATAAATCATGTTTTAATGTTTAACCAACATGCCAAGGTTTGGGGTATTTCAATCTACCCCCCTTAAAAGAACTTTGTCCCCAAAGTTCATACTTCCCACATATCTTACTATTAGAACACGGGAAACATCTTATAACACAATACTTCCAACCATCATTACCAACCTTACCATCATTCTTACACCACAACGGACTCAAGGTCCAAACCACACAATACCACAACGGACTCGAGGTCCAAACCATATAATACCATTCAGACACAACGGTCTGTAACATAACATAGACAATGTATACATATACATGTCGTACACAACCATAACCGAAACGGCTCTACCCCCCTTAAAAGGGGTACGCCCCGTACCCTATACATATAAACACTAAGAAGCAAACAATGACGGGTGCTTCGCCTTCATCTTTTCTTCCAGCTCCCAAGTGGCCTCCTCAACGTCCTGGTTAGACCAGAGGACCTTCACCAGTCTCACGGACTTATGGCGAGTGTCTCGAGTCTTAGTATCCAGAATCCGTACCGGAGTCTCCACTGATCGCATGGTCGGCTCTAAGGTTAGCCTTTCCGGCTGAAGCACATGAGACGGATGAGACATATACTTCTTCAACTGGGACACATGAAATACATCATGTACCTTGCCCAGCTCGGCGGGTAATCAAGTCTATAAGCTACCGGGCCGATCCGCTCCGTCACAACATAAGGACCTACATATTTCGGGCTCAACTTGCCCTTCTGACCAAAACGAAATACTCCCTTCATGGGGGATACTCTCAAAAATACCTGATCGCCCACGGCGAACTCCAGGTCACGTCGGCGCACATCTGCGTACGACTTCTGTCTATCCTGAGCTGCTTTCATATTAGCCCTGATCTGGCGAACTTCTGCCTGAACTTGCTCAAGATACTCTGGTCCTATAATGACCGTCTCACTCGATTCATCCCAGCATAATGGTGTGCGGCATGGTCTACCGTACAATGCCTGGAAGGGAGACATCTTGATCGATGCATGATAACTGTTGTTGTAACTAAACTCGATCAGATGTAACTTATCAATCCAGCTGGTCTGAAAGTCAAGTGCACATGCACGTAGCATATCCTCAAGTGTTGTATGGTGCGCTCACTCTGACCATCGGTCTGTGGGTGAAACGCCGTACTCAATTTCAGTTCAGTACCAAGTGCCTCTCGTGTAGACTTCCAATATCTGGATAGGAATCTGGTATCTCTGTCAGATACTATCGTCTTTGGTACTCCATGATGTCTTACAATCTCTTTATCGAATAATTCTGCCAACCTTGCCACTTTCCAGGTGTCCTTCATCGGAATGAATCGAGACACCTTGGTCAGTCGGTCTACCACAACCCAAATCATATTTAGACCTCCCCTTGTAGGCGGAAGCCCTACCACGAAGTCCATAGATATGTCATGGAACTTCCACTCCGGCACTGGCATTGGCTGCACCATACCACCAGGCCGTCGGTGCTCAAACTTGACCTTCTGACAAGTGAGACACCTCAACACATAGTCATTCACATCCTTTTTCATTCCAGCCCACCAGAATATCTTTTCATACCTTTATACATCTTTGAAGCTCCGGGGTGAATCGAAGTAGTAGAACAATGGGATTCACTCAATATGCGCTCCTTCAACTCAGCGCTACTCCTGGGTATACACAATCTGCCATTAAGCCTAATCAGGTCATCATCGTGGAGTCTGAAGTCGTACTTCTGACCCTCGAATGTGCCATCAATAAGCTTCTGTCTAATCTCCACATGTACTGATCCGTCATCTGAGCACTCCGCACCTCTTCAACCAAGCCAGTATGAGAGACTAGCGAATGGAGAGAGTGTGCTCGGCGACTCAATGCGTCAGCTACCACATTTGCCTTACCCTCCTTGTACTGTAAATCGATGTCATAATCATTCAAGAATTCAACCCACCTTCTCTGCCTCATGTTCAACTCTTTCTGAGTGAACAAGTATTTCAACTCTTGTGGTCAGAATAATGTCACTTACCCCATACAAGTGATGTCGCCATATCTTCAGTGCGAAGACAATGGCCCCCAATTCTAAGTCGTGGGTAGGGTAGTTCTCCTCATGCTTCTTCAGCTGTCGGGAGGCGTAAGCCACGACCTTCCCGTGTTGCATCAACACACAACCCATACCCCTGCCTGATGCGTCGCAATAGACCTCAAAACCATCTGGACCGTCTGGTAATGTCAGAACCGGTGCAGATGTCAGAGCATCCTTGAGACTCGTGAAAGCTCTCTCACAGTCGACTGTCCACTCGAATGGTGCATCCTTTTTCATCAAGGAAGTCATCGGCTTCGAGACACTGGAGAAGTCCTTCACAAATCTCCTATAGTAACCTGCCAGACCGAGGAAGCTCCTGATGTCGGTAACTGTCTTCGGCCTAGGCCAGGTGCGCACTGCATCTATTTGCCGGATCAACAGCGATCCCGGCCTCAGAATCACATGTCCAAGGAATGATACTTGGTTCAACCAAAATTCACACTTAGAAAATTTAGCATACAGCTGATTCTTTCTCAATGTCTGCAATACATCTCTAGGGGGCTTTCATGCTCACCTCTCGTTTTTGAATACACAAGTATGTCATCAATGAAGACTACCTGATTGTCCAACTGATCTTGGAACAAACGGTTCATTAAGTCCATGAACTTAGCTGGTGCATTTGATAAGCCAAACGGCATAACGGTGAACTCATAGTGCCCATACCTAGTTCTGAAGGGTGTCTTCTCTATATCACTGTCAGGATGGCAATCTGGTGGTATCCGGAACCAGGTCTATCTTGGGAATACTGATGCTCCCCTAAGCTGATCAAATAGATCATCGATGCGTGGTAAGGGGTAACGGTTTCTTCACCGTAACAGCATTCAGCTCCCGATAATCAATACATAGGCGGAGGCTACCGTCCTTCTTCTTCACGAAGAGAAACCGCGCTCCCCATGGTGAAACACTAGGCGGATAAAGCCCTTGTCGAGTAGGTCTCTCAGCTGCTCCTTGAGCTCTGTCATTTCTGCTGGAGCCATACGGTAAGGTGCTTTTGCAATGGGTCCGGTGCCCGGAACTAGATCAATCTCAAACTCAACCTCTCGTGCTGGCGGCATGCCCGGCAGTTCCTTAGGAAATACATCAGGAAACTCCGACACTACCGGCACATGGGCTAAACTCAGGGTCTCTCTCTATGTCCTGGACATAGCAGAGGTATACATCATTTCCCCGTCGCAACTCATGATACATGGCCATGGCGTGATGATCTGTGTCGAAGGCTCCCTGGGCCTCTGGCGGTAGATATAGTAACCCCAGATGGACTCCTAAGAAGCAGTCGATGCTCGGCACATAGGATTCTACCTTGTACCGCTCCAACCAGTTCATCCCGACAATCACATAAAACCTAGTCTGTCGAACTCTATCAAGTCGATCGGAAATCCTCATCCATGATTCGAACAACAGCATCTCGGTAGTAGCGGGTACATCTGATCCGCTCTTTCGACGGGAGAGAGTGACCACGAAGTCTGGCATCTCTTCACCATCTAACCCAGCCTCTTCGCAAATGCTAGCGAAATGAATGTGTGTGAGGCTCCAGAGTCGAACAAGATCGATGCATCCACGCCACCACTGGGAAGGTACCGGTGAGGATCGTGCCGCTCTTGCCGGCTTCTGCCTTATTGCAGACACTCAGTATACCTCCGTTCCGAGGTGCACAGCCTAATTCATTGGCAAACAATAAGTATTGGGTAACAACACGTTGATACACTCCAAAACAACATTCCTTTATTCATTAACACAGTCTTTACCATAAATTGGTTACATTGTAGACATTGCTAGATATAGCTCCTTGTCAAACCACTGGCTTAATACATTACATGATTACACAAGGCTCAAACTGCCTGAAGGTCAAATTTAAACGTCCAGGTTTCATGTGTGTGGCATTGATCACTGCCGACGGTGCGGTATTCAGTTTGATCTTTCTGATGCCATGGTATAGCATCCTTGACTGCCCACCCATGATTAATACATCTCCCGATTTCAGCAGTAGCTTCTTTGCGAGATCAGCACGCTTCTGCTCGCCATACGAATATGCGGTATCACCAATGGACCAAGACACCACGGGTACCCCCTTATTTAGAGACTCGGGTGACTCGTCCTTGTCTTGGTGCATACCTAACCGTCCACCTTTCTGGTAGAAGTTTACAATGCATAAATCTGCCTTTACACTTGGAATTGATTCCGTTTCAACTTGCTGAGCAATTCCCAGGCGTGGTTAACGACCGCGTGGAACTCCTCTGGTATGCTTGCTACTGTTGCTCCATCTTCAGCTCGTACTTCTTGATATGACTTGGTGTAAGGGTTCCAGTCCTTACCCATGACATCATTCAATTGCATCCTTGCTCCGTTCGGGTATTCGGGTGTGTAGAACCCTCCTGGTTTTGCTCCAAGTTCATCGCATCGCCTGATGATGTGGATTTGTGCTTCCGGTGTCAGGTATCCATTTAAAAGTATCATACCTGGCTGGATGACCTGACATTGCTCCAATGGAAAGTCGGTGATGTTGATGGCGGTTTCTTCAGGGTTTGGTGTGGGCGGGATTGGATAGCAGATATTGAAGGTTCCTAAGTTTCAAATTACCTAATTTTAGGTGTTTTCCACATTATATTCTAACTCTTTACTTATATGTTTATACCCTTAGACTTGCTAACACTCATGCATGAAATGCGGTAAGCAATCACTTTTTCATTTATCAGTTTAGGCGGTACCTGGTCTCGAAGAGGATCCTGGTGCCTCAGACCGGTCCACCACATTCAGGGTGGCCTTGCCGGACCCCGTAGCCTTCCCCTTCTGGGATTCAGTGTACTTCTTGTCAGAAGTCTGCTGTGTAATCGCCTTTGGGCCTTCAGTGGTCGTGGTAGTATTACCCTTCCACTGCCCTTTTGGCTTATAGTTTCTGCCGTTGGGGTTCGTCCAACACTCAAACTCACGGTGCCCCATCTTCTGGCAGTGACGGCACCTCACGTCATTCCCCTTGCAGTCTTTGCCGGGGTGGTCTCCATTGCACCACTTACAGTAAAAGTGGCGCTCCGGTCCAGAACCCGCGCTAGCTGCTATAATCAACACACAATCAATACTCACCTTCCATCTTAACAACACACACCTCAACTAGATACACATGGTTAAATAATTACCCTTAGGCGGGTAGGAGCGTAGAGGCTTCGCCGCATACGCGTACGTGAGCTTCAGTGGTCATCAGCTGTGGTGGTCTGGGCTTGGCCCTTGTCACCCTGGTACTGGCCCTTCTGGGGCTGAGGGTAGGGTTTCTTCTTCCCTCCCCCATACCCTTGCTGATTCGGCCCTCATTGGTGGCCTTGCGCTTGTGCGCATTTTCCTCGTCCCTCAGACGGACGGTAATTTCAACCTTAGCAGCGGCATGATAGCACTCCTGTATTTAGGATGTTAGTCATGCCCCGCAAAAACAACTTACCAACTCACATTAACATTCACTCATGGTATAAATTGACTCACAACAAGGTACTCTAATTACCTGCAAGGTGGTATACTCAGCTGGCCCCATCCCATAGCGGAGACGGTGGCTCAGTCCATTGTAGAACCGGTTCACCAACACCCGGTTCGAATACCCAAGGTCTGGTAACAAGTGGATAAGGCCGGTGAATGCGGTATAGTAGTCATCAACCGACATCTTATCTCCCTGCCTCAGACTGTCAAGCTCGAGGCGCTTTGCTCCTGCACGTGCACAGGGTAGTACTTGGCTCGCAGTAGAGCCGTGTACTCCCTCCAACCAAATTCAGGATCAGCCATCCTGTCCTCCTTCACCAATTTCCACCAACTCTGTGCCGTACCCTTCAAGTAGTAGGCAGCAAGACGGACCTTAGCTTCAGCAGGTACTGCCAAGGTCTCATAGGCGGTCTCCAGTTCGGAGATGTACGCCTCCAGTTTTCGAGGATCAGTCTCCCCATTGAATGATGGCGGTCTGAGATCAGCCAACGCCTTGACCCAATTGGTCTCTCGTGGCGGTGGGGGTGGTGGCTGAACTCCGGGCTGTTGCCCTTGCTGAATAGCAGCAACTAGATCGGGTACCAACTGGGCTACGGCGGCTGCAACTGCCTCAGCCATAGTCTGCGCCGTAGTATCGTCGCCCTGGTTACCCAAATCTCCAGTGCCGCGCCCGCGGCCTCTCCCTCGTGGTCTACCTGCCATCTGAATTTATACGAACATTTCATTAGCATTATGCTTGCACACTTATCGGTCCAATGGTTATAACATCTTCCCGACAACCAGGTAATTCCACACTTAGTTAGTGGTTAACCTTTCCAAATCTGTCCACTTAAGTAACTGTAGCTAGGTTTCCTAACTCGGTATATTCCTAAGCTCGGTATTCTAGTCATCAGAGCGATACTTCGCTCTGATACCACTTTTTGTAACACCCCTACAACGCCCCTATCATCTATCGAAATCGCAGCGGAAACAACCAACCAAATAATAACTATTCGCTTTGGTGTCACAACGCCGTTAACCACCCACGTGGTTAACTAGGCAGAATAAATACAAGTGTATCGGTCTGATGATCAGACTCCCGAGCATAGTAACTAACAACCATATATAAACATAACCATACCGAGTATTTAATTTACAACACATCTCCAAACCATAATCATCCACCACAGTATAACTACGGTATCAAAATATAATGCCTCGGGAGCACAGGCGCATCCGGGCTTAGCAACCTACTTATCCAAAAGTATATCAATGACCTAGGACCTAGAGCCACTCCGCCTCTTCGATCCTCATCCTGCAATATAAATATGGAGCCCCCGAGGGGGTCAGCACCTTTGCTGGTATGGCTAACGCGCAGCCCATCGACTACCGGGATACGCGCAACCAATTGTCATAATAACATGGCATTCATTTTAGAACATCCAACAATATATTTATACCATAGCATAGCAAGGGAAATTGCATAGCATCACAACACCAATACATACCACCATAAACTCGGTCCTCACAAGGAACCTTCCACCATAGTTAGTATACCATGAGAGCCTAGGGATTTTTACCAACCCCATGTTAAGCTCGTTACCATCCTCGTTACCGTCCGGTTATGTAGAACGGTTAACTTATACCAAAGGTGTGTCGGATATAGTAATCCCAAGCACACCGAAATAACATACGTATGCCCCTATGGCCCGACGTGAGTCAGTAACTAGCTTTGGATAAGCTAAGGGAAGGTAGAAACCAAATTGGAATACCACCTATACATACACCAAGAGAGCCGAACCAGATATGATATCGACCCCCATCCATCACACGCGTGGCCGGAACAACCGGACTCCTCACTCCCCCAGTTAGCACTTGTTAGTGATCACACAACATTTTGTCAAGTCACATACAAGCAAGCATTTAGGTCTTGTTAGACAACCAAGGGAAAGGAGTCATAACCTTACAACATCATAATGTACAACAACTGTAAACTCTTTTCATGCCTTAGTCTTATAAGGTCGTAGCACGCAGAAAAGCAAACAACACCCAAGCCGGTGTAAACCGTTAGGCAACAGACTGCAAGAAAACCATACCTTGGTCCTTGCCTTGTTTCGTTCCCACCTTGAGAGAATCCTATACACATTAGTAATGTCGGTTAATTATTTATTTAACTTCACACTTACTAAGTATTCAACATGATTGTATGACATGTTTTAATGTCTACCTCACCCTAGGTTACCTTCATTATACACCCTAGGGTTAACTACATAAGTCACATTCTTTCCTGTTTTTTTTTTTTTTTTTACATGTTTAGGCCCGACCGGACTTGCCGACCGGACTTGTCCATGTCCGGTCGATTCCAGAGAGTTTCTCCCCTTCGGAAATTCAGCCCGACCGGACTTGTCAAGTCCGGTCCCATGTCCGGTCGATTCCAGTAACTCAATCCGTACAAAATTTTCTACTCCGACCGGACTTGTAAGTCCGGTCCTATGTCCGGTCCATTCCAGAGAGTTTATTCTCTTTGTAAATTTAGCCCGACCGGACTTGTCCATGTCCGGTCCTATGCCCGGTCCATTCCAGAAACTAATTCTCGCAGGGTAAACAGGTCCCGACCGAGCTTGCAAGTCCGGTCGCAAGTCCGGTCGGCCCCAAATCTATGTTTTCCTTTTTACATTCAACTCCAAACTTCACCCCATATAACCTAGTACTCCCTAACCTCATTTGGGCACTTTAAACACACCTTAAGACATCCTTAAACACTCATATAACTCATTATCTAATTCCTTAAGCCTTTACTTATTCCTTCACAAAATTCCTAACACTTACAAAGTTTTCTCCTAGTTTCCAAGTGGTGTTTCATACCTATGATAACTACTATCCCAAAATGCTTTCTCCTTAACTTAACATCATCTCCCAAGCACCCTCTTTCACAACTAATTCCTTATCTCCTTCTTGAAACTCTTTTCCTAGTGTACACTTCTCCTTGTTTTACCAAAGTTTGCCTAGGTATTTACCTAAGTCTCAAAGTGACTTTGGTACTCACTAAATCTTAAGATCATGTCTAAGTCCTTATTACACCCTAGAGTACCTCCTAGTACATCAAAATTCCTTAAGAACATCATGAACTTCTTCATCTCCTACACTTTCTAACTCACCAAACCTTATGTAAACACTTAGAACTTCTTGCTTCTTACCTAAATTTTGACATGGGTTCCCCTAGAACATTACTAAGCCAAAACACTTTGTTTTCTCCATTAAACACTTAAGAACATCTAGAATCACCAAACACACTCTCATACACAACTTCACCAAATTTACACTACATCACAATATAGTGCATAATTTAAATTGCATGGCACTTAGGCCCTTAAAATGCATGGCTCTTAGGCCCTTAAAGTGCTTAAATCATAAACACTGAATTTCCACAATATAAATGCCTTTAACCTGCAAATACACTCAACACACACATATGCCCTTTACTAGTCTCTTGAGAACACTTTACTAAGTCATTCACCATTTGCTCTTTAGGTAGTTTTGATAAGCATTTATAAGCTCATTTCTCCTAAGGCATTAAACAACATTTAAGTTAGTAGATTACCTCTTTTCCCAAAATACTTCCTCCTTGATTCCTTACAAAACCGTATGATAATTTGATTCCTTGTCAAGTTCTAGACAATATACAAACACCAAAATGAGTATTCAAGCTTTGAGCTTCATCTCATTGTAAACCCTAATTTGACATTGTTTCAAAAACATTAATGTAGTCATTTTACCTTGATCTTTGAAAGGAGTTTGAATATATAACAAGAGAGGACTCCACCTAGTCCATGAAGAGTTGCAATGAGGCTAGAACAAAGTCACACAAGAAGCTATATCAATGTGTATTTTCGGACATGACAAAAACAAGGAGGAAACTTGATTTTTGTTTGAGATTCCTTACCTAGAAGCAAAGGAGAGTAATAATATGTCAAAATATAAGCTCAAGCTCCTTCAATGGTGGAACACCTTGGCACCGAAATGGAGCTCTTGGAGTTTTGAGAAGATAGGAATGAAGAGCTTGATGAGAGGAAGAGATTGGTGGTCTTTGTTTTTGATTTGGACAAGTGAGCTAGATTTAGCAAGTGGTCAAAGTTGGAACTTCCATGGTGGTAGTAGTATTACCGAGAGAGAACAAGGAAGAAGGAAGAAGAGAGGTGTTTGCAAACCGTGGGAATGAAGGAAAGAAATGAGAATGAGATAGAATTTGCTTTTAAGAGATATTTGTAGTAATAAAGTAAAAAGTAGTTTATTTACTTATCTTTACTTACTTAATACATTAATAAGAGAGTGGTGAGTCACCACACTTAAGGAAAACCGGCCCCCTTATTAATATGAGGGTATTATAGTCTTTGTTTGTCAATTTAATTACTTATACAACATATGTTACAAAATAGCTTATAAAAATCACTATTCACCTAAACAAGGCACTTAGAAGTGAAATTTTTGATTTCCCACTAATATAGCCACCCAAATGTGATACTATATAGTACACATATATATTTAAGGGTAATGATGGACATTTAGCCATTCAAAACTCATTTACAAGACAATTTTTCAAAAATGTGCTTTAAGACTTCTTAAAGCACATTTTGTGTTTAACTTGTTTTCAAGCTTGGTTTTCTTTGGTAATTGGTTTAATATGTTCATTAGTATATAAATGAGGTCTTGGTAAGCTCATTAGGTCTTACTCAAGTTTATCCCAAGCTTAGAGCACATTTTGGCTCTTATTGACTTTAAAGCATATTTGTGTTTCCTTTTGTTTAAGTTTGTTTACCAAGGTTTCTAAGACTCTTTTTAGTCTTAATAAATCATGTTTAATGTTTAACCAACATGCCAAGGTTTGGGGTATTTCATGGTCAATGGTAAACAATTGAACGATTGTTGACTAAAGGAAGGTGGCATAATTAAGGGGTGGATGACACCTTGCAAGTCATGAAACAAAATATCTTACAAAGGACATTAGTCACCTTTTACTATTCATAATCTTCCTATTTCCTTACTTAAAAATCAAAGATGACTTTCTCTTTCCTTCCCTCATGTTCCAGCCATCTTCTTCCTCTATAATCTATCCATTTATGAGTTCTTGAGCAAGCTTACAAGAAAACCAACTCCCACTTCATAAGGTAATGTCTTAAAACATATTTTATCTCATTTTCTTCCTCTTTTCAAAATCTATGCAATGAGCTAACTCCCAACCTCATCCCATGGCTGTGTCTCAGTGAGTTGGTGTTTAAAGGAAGGGTTGATTCTCGGCTGTAACAAGAAAAAAGAGCAAAGTAAGGCAAAATCATTCTTAAGGTAAAAACATGCCTTAAGTTTCCATCTCCATTTCTACACTTTTAATGGCTGATTTCCTTGAATTCTTTCACTCATTATCTTCCCCTTATTATGTTCATTCAATAGCTCTTTCAAATTCATCCAAAGGGTGGCCGAAATCTGGCAAAATTCATTCCTTAAGGAATTCTGCAAAGGTAACTTCTACTAGCTTTTACCTTGATTTAATTCGCCTCATTGTCATAAATTTGGAGAGGATTAATAATATTCTTACTCTCATAATTAAGGCTGAAATCATCCTTGGAAAAGATTGATATTCTAAGGTAATTTTACCTTTAAAGTTCATGATTTAGGGCTTAGAATTCCTTCCTATGGTTAATGTTTAGAAATTAACCATGTCATTACCTTGTTGTTTAATGCATGTCAAAATTTTTGGAAATACTCCTCCAATCTGCCGTGACCAATTAAAGGAGAAAACCCTAAGTAAAAGTCATTTTCAAGAGGTACAGAAAAACCTAACCCTAAACCTTGGTAAATCAGCTTCTAAGATTTAGTTTAGTGTGGGAATCTGACTTAGCATTATATTTATGCTATATAGTCAGCTTGGTGTGGAGGAAATCAAGTATAACACTTCAAAAGACAAGGTAAAACCTTACTGTTCATTTTTACTGCTTTAAGTGTTTTAATCTTGTGCTTAATATTAAAGCCGTGAGTGAATGGTTAAGAATGGTCAATTTTGACCTTAGAATGACAAATAAACTATTTAGTTAATTTTAACTAATCATTTAAGTGATTAAGTAACATAATTGCCAAATTTAAGACTTTATGTGGTAAATTGGTAATTACCCAAAATATATGGGTAAGCCGAGAATTTACAGCATTTTAAAGACCATTTAAGTGTAATTTTATGTTACAAAATCAAGTTGTAATAAGGCCATGTATTTGAGGCCATTTCATTATGTTATTTAAAGTAATTTATATACTTAGTATAAAGTTTGAGGGCTACGGCCTTAAATAAATTAAAATTAGAGGGCTATAATAAATTATGGCAGAAAGTTGGGTTTAAAAATGAGTTTAAATGAAACTTGTAAGATTTTACAAAGTTTGGGGTTAAAATGTAAATGCTAGGGAAATTGGGGTAAGTTTCATAATTATTGGAACTAGGTGGTCAAGGCAGTGTTTCGGAAGTCAACATTGATCATAGTAGAGGCCTTGACTAGATTAGGTGATTAAATAATTTAATTATCACCTTATATTAAGTTTTGGAGTTATTTGTAGAAATTATAAAATATATGGGGTGGATGTGTAATTTCTAAAAATTCCGGGTCAAAATGGTGTAAAAACAGACTAGCGTCTATTAGGAATTTTTCAAAGAATTTATGGGGTTTGATTTGGAATTAAATTGAAAGAGTTGTATAATATATAGTTATTATGACATTTGTAAAGTTTAAGTAATAAAAGGGGTCAATTTGTAAATAAAGAAACTTGTGGGAGCTGGGAAACAATTCTGGACAGTTATGTGGTATGTTCAACATTTATAAAATATGTTACAACCATATGTTATACTTAATATAAGAGTATAATGTCATTAAATGTGATATATGGCTATAATTGTAATATTATATAATTAATGTGGTAAGTCTGTAAATAATTAAAGTTGAGGGCTGTTACGGGATTATATAACATTAGAAATGAGATTTATAATGGTTTATAATGTTATAAGGGTTATAACAATTTAGTATTCATTAATGGAAAATGAATATATTCTTTATTTTAATAAATGGTCTTATAATTCGTATATATAAACAAATACACTGCTAGAAAAAAAGAATAAACGCTTAAATTTGGCATTTAAGAACGTTTATTTAGCGTTGTTTATTCGAGCAACGCAAATGCTAAAACATTTTAAATGACACTTTGAAAGCGTTCCTTATACTATCTTTAAAGAACGCTTATTTGCAAAGCGTTCTTTATAATGCGAGAACGATGGGAACATAAAAAATGCTTATCCTAACAAGCGTTCTTTATGCTCAGTCAAAAACAACGCTTATCACATATAAGCATTCTTATGATGGTTGGCGGGAGATTTTAAAAGAACGCTTATATGGATAAGCGTTCTTTATATATATTTTTTTGTTTTTTTTTCAGAAATCTGATCTGTACGTTCCAACAAATGCTACAAATCGATATCATCACATCACAGATCAATTAATGCATTGTTGCATTTTCAACACAGTAGAAATCTCTACCAATATTTGCATTCCAGGCAGGCCAATTGCATGCAACAAATCAGCCAGTATTAACAGAGAATGCCAGTATTAGTACCATAAACACATGCAGACAAAATTTAATTACAGTTAAATCCAAACACAGATGGAAGCTACTAAGTACTTATGTTGTAATTAAAGCAATCTGTAGAACTTTGATAATGCAGGTAACGTGTACTTGACATATATAATGGGCGCAACAGACTACATTTTTGTAAATGAAAATTGGTTGATCAGTCAGACATCTCCCAGTATTGCTTTCGTCCAGTAAGCGCACATGTGCTCCTTGTTTTTCAAAGAACTGAATAAGCTGCACGCAAGAATTATAAAAGCAATTAAGTACACACCATTTAAACTTATCCAACCATGCAGAAACAGTTAAATTACCAATTCAAACACAAAACTTATAACACATACTCCAGATTCATTACTGATTTTGTCGATGTGGGACACGATGTTCAACATGTATCGCATCACAAAATAACCGCAACTGTTGCTATCCGGTTGCCTGGGACACTATTTTCAATAAAATTATATTATTATATATACCCACTAATATATACAAAATATATTTAAGTATATATGCATATGGGTAAATAGAATGTTTTTACCTTTTTAATATACCTCCAAAGGAAAATTCATCTGATTGGCATTGACCATACCTTCTCTAAAACCACTGAAATTAATTAAAACAAGCTTTAATTTAAGTGACAAGTCATCAAAAAAAGGTATAAAATTTTATTTTTGAAATGAAAATATGCACAATTTACTTACTTTGTCAGCAGAACAGAAATGGCGATGTTTCTCCTAATTCCACCAATAGGGTCAATCACTATACAGGATGATGAGTAAGTACACACCACTAACAACAACCAATGATTGCTACAAAGTTTGAAACAACAACAAACAATCAACTTCACCTTCGAAATATATGAGTTAACATAAAACAAGACAAAAGCATAAGGTGGTCAAGCACGCTTACATCTGATGATATGGTATGAGCACAAATTTGCAATTCCTCTTTACCGCCGCAATTATGCCATTGCGCATATGGATCTGACATGTAGCACCATCTCCCATAGCTTCCTCAGAAGACATGATTTATGGACATAGGAAGGTGATCATATTGTCTAGTTTCTTTCCCACCAGCCTCGATAGTAAGGGCCTTTGATGACAAATGCATTAAATTAAAATTATATATACATAAAACTTACTATTAACTTTGAAAGTGAAAAAGTGTGATACTTACAAGCAGTAGGATTGAATCACCGAGATGTTCAGCATATCACCAAGCAGCAACTCCTTGACATCGCTAATACTGATCAGCAACTCCTAGGGTTCTCCACTGTGGAACAAAGATGGCGGAACCCTAAGGATGAACTCAATGAAATCATTACCCTTCCCGAGTATCAAGTCATATAAGATCTGCTGACGCTTTCCTAGTGTTTTCACCAAATTTTGGATAAGAATGAAATCGCGTCGAAGTGGATTGATGTAGTGATCATCCTGCTGACCCGATGGTCCCTTTCCTTTCGACGCACTGACTGCCTTACCTTTGCCAGCGATAGGAACAAGTGTCTAAGAAATGACAAGTTAGCATATATACATTAGAAAACTATTCTCCCAAAACTGCATTTATATGAAATGGTAATTAGTAAACAAATTTATATAAGTTGTTTTGCTTACCGTACTATCAGATAAATCCACCAGATTGCAAGGCCATGGTACTTGTGAGCCACGTGCTTCAATGACAGTGCTCCAATCATTCCACTCTATCGGTAGTGGAATTTGATCAGAGCCTTGACAGACACTGTCGCCGTCACACGGACGTACCAGGCCGGAACTCACTTAAAATGACACAGTGACGCCGAATCAGTCTGTAGAATTGTACCTACTGCAACCACAAAGGTGCCATGTTCATTGATCTGTAGAAGACAACACTTTTTGGTTCCCTAATAAACGAACACAAACAATTAGATTCATACATTACAACATGCATGCTTTTGATTAATTGAAAAAATAAATAACGACAATGCACTAAAATTCACACATGCATACCTGAAGCTTGGCATATGGGAATGGATCAGAAGGTGCAGGTACAGTGTAAGTAACCGAAACCTAAGATGGTACAGGGGTGGAAGTAGGTGCAGGGGTAGAAGCAGGTGCAGGGGTGGAAGCAGGTGCTGGGATGGAAGCAGGTGCAGGGGTGGAAACGGGTGCAGGGGCGGCATACACTAATGAGCTAGAAGATTGATGCCCCTGACTCAGCTATTCCATCAATCTTGCTTCCATTTGTTGCATCTGTTGCTGCAAATCAGATTGGAATTGTTGTGACAATGATAAGTGTGAAACATATAGGCTTTTTAGGGTTTAAATACCTTATAATTTGTAACAATTCAGGCAATGTTTCCCACTTATTATGTGTTTTTCCTAAGATTGATGTTTTGATAAGAACTAATGTATTTTATGCTAAATACAGGAAAAACCCAGGAAATAAAGATTATACATCATAAGGATTACAACACAACAAACGGGGAACAAATCAGGAGAAGAGACACAAAAATTGGTCTTGTCCGGATCAGTTTGGCCGGACACAAAGCCGGACGTCTCTTGTCCGGATCTGTTTGGCCGGACGTGACCTAAAAATCCAGATCCGGAGTTCACGTTTCAGATCTAAAACTCTGTGTCACGTCCGGATCCGGACACGATCCGGACGTCACACAGAATTGAAAAATAAAAATGCACGCACTGATAATTAGCCTTTCGGCGTAATTATCAGGCGGCGCATTAAGAAGACAGGAGAGCGGCGCATTAATTTACAAACGCTCCATCCTCAATCAATGCGTCAATCAAGTTACCCACTCACCAGTTTACCAAACATCCACTAATCCATGTCTGATTCTAATCCTATATAAACTCAGCACAGCCTTCATTCCAAATCGTACCTGACTTCACAGTCTCCTCTCCTCTCTACTAATCCATTCATTCACGATTCATCTGCTCATTTCACTAAATTTCTCCGTAAACCTCCGCTCACACCCACACACATATCCCGCATCCATTCACCAGATTTTAGCCGTGTCCGACCCTTTCCGGATCCGGACACACTCATTCCACCCACGTCCGGATCGCGTCCGACCCAGACAGATCCGGACATCTCACGTCCGACTCTGTGTCCGACCCTCTCCAGCCGGACACCTCACAAAACTCGCCAAAAATTCCACTTTCGCCCCATTTCACCCAGTTCACTCCATTATCACCAAGACCAACCTTCAAGCCAGCACAGCGCAAGGACAAAGGACGGAGCGAGCAAGAAGATCTTCGTAACAGATGATTTCTTCTAACTCTCTCTCATTTATTATTATAATCGCTATGTCTAGCTAAAAGGATTTACTCTAGGGGAAGGGATGTTGTAATTAGTTAAACTCTGCATTATTTTGCTGCTTGTTGAGACAATTTGGATTGTTCAGGTTAATGCTTTTAAGTGCTTTTAATAAACGTCATGAATTTATTATAAGCCCTCGAATCATGTTATGATCAGATAAGGTGATTAGCATTGATGGTCCTATTAACCTGTTACCTGTGATAATTGCAATCGGATAGATTACACTATTCACTAGGAGCTTTAGTCCGGATTAAACCAGACTAGTAATTCTGTGCATTAAAACCATCTAGATATACTTGCTAGGTCTAGACTAGAACTACATGCCCTGTCTAGATGAGCTATCTGGAATTAAGACTTAATACAGAATAGATAATTGAGAATTACAAGCCGATCCAAGTCTCCACTCAAGTAGTAGAATATGCAGAACCTAGCTAGTGAAACAACTCCCTGAACCTAGAGTACCGTTCACACTCCCAAGACTATCGCTTTAATTTATCTGCTATTTACTTTCTTGTATCTTAATTGTGAAACCCAAAACCAAAACAAACCCCCTTTTTGAGTTAACCATTACTAAGGCTAGACTTACCATCAAGTCCCGTGGATTGACACCCCGGTCGCTTCATAATTTGCTATACTATTTCGACCGGGATTTTTTGCAACTTGACGATCTATTGAATTATTGAACTCTAGGATTATTTATAGGCTTTTAATATACCAAATAAATCGTTTGCAAAATGGCGCCGTTGCCGGGGACTTGACTTTTGTCTAGTCCCTAGCCTTGGTTAATCTGTTACTTTATTACAACACATTGTTTATCTTGTAATATATTTTGATTTTAATTTATTTTGTGTGCCATTTTATACAATTGTTTTTCATTACTTTAGTTCTAAAACTCACGCATTTTGTTCCTTTTTCTCTTCCTGATTATAAGCACCTAGTGGATGCGCATGATGCGTTCAACTGGTCCCCGGATACAGACTTCGATCCCGAAATCGAAAGAGTCTACCTCCAAGCTCTGAGAGCAAGAAGGCAGCTTGACTTCAATATGGCAGCAAATCATGATCAAATTGGAGGAGGTGCAGTGACCCAATACACAATGGGAAGGATAAACAGACCACCAGCCACGCCAAGAAGGGCCCAGTGGTTCTGCCAAATCTAACTGCAGAACTTGTAGCCGATTGGCAAAAGGTAAAACCCTCTCACCAATCAAATGCTGTTCGAAATCATCCTGCAGGAACATTCTCAGGTGCCGACCCAGCGGATGCATTAGATCATGTACAGCACTTGGACTCCCTGGGTTTTCACATTGGAGGGTATGCCAGACTGAGCCTGTTCCAACACAGCCTCTCTGGGGAAGCTTCGAAATGGTTCCATCGATTACCGCCAGCCATCATTACCACCTGGGAAGATGACGGACAAATTCTACGAGAAGTACATCCCCATTCCAGGACACGACAAATGATTGCCGACCTGATGGCATTCAGACAGATGGGTAATGAGACAGTCTGTGAGGCGTGGGATCGATTCAAGGAACTACTTCGCCAGTGTCCTCACCATGGTCAGGACATCACCTCATTAGCTCAGGGATTCTTCCAGGGGTTAAAAGACGAAAACAGAGGCGAGATAAGATCCGCCCTAGGAGGAAACCTGCTAGCAAAAAGTGGGGAGGACTTCATGGCATCTATGGAGTCCTACTGTGAAGAGCTTCGCCAATGGAGCAGCAATGGAGGGCGAGTATTCTCAATAGGTCATAGTTCTTCCCGAGCCCAGACCCAATGATGGAACAGCTAGCCGCCGAGCAAGCACAGATAAAGACTACGATGGGAAGCATGGCAAAAATGCTCGAGCAGCTCACCATGGGGCCGACCTCCAAGCAATCCGCCAAGAAAATCTCTACAAGTACCAACGAAGCTTGCTGCTCTCAGTGTGGGGATGCACACGATTATGAGGACTGCCCACTAGTAGCCGAGATGAGGCAAACCGAGGAGGCCAATGTCATAGGCCAATACAACAGGCAACCCTGGGTGCAGAATCAGCACCAAAATCTGAGGTACGGAAATCCGAACAATGCACTGAATTCACATCAAATGCAACCTCAGAGGACGAACCAGGGGGGACCACCCGGTTTTTCTAGGCCTCAATATAATCAGTTCCGGCCACAGCAGCCTCAAGCTCAGCAACCATCATTGAGCTCAAACAACGCCAGTCTGAGGAGATGGTGGATAAACTGATGGCTTCTCAGGAAAAGCAAACGGTAATCAACCAGAAGTTAGAGAATGCCATGGTGGAGATGCAAGGAACAATGAGTCAATTGACTCAATTCCTCCTACAGCAGAGACCTTCTGGATCATTGCCTTCCCAACCAGAAACCAATCCAAAGGAGCAGTTGAAGGCAGTGACGGTCTCAGACGAAGACTGTGAGGATTCTGAAGAAGCAGCAGCAGTTACCCTGAGAAGTGGGAGGAACTTAATCAAAGACCAAGTGGCAGCAAGCCGTACTGATGAGGAGACCGAGCCTCTTTCTAATACCGCCGGTGCACCATCAGGGCATCCCGCCCCTCCTGAGGTAGTTTCTGAGGAGACCCAGGCTCCTATTCCTTCTCCTCTCTTTTCTACTGCTGTTAAAAATGCAAAAGGAAAAATATCTGTAAGAGAACTTCCATTTCCAAACCGTCTCAAAGAGCGAGAGCTCGATGAGCAATTTGGAAGATTTTTAGATGTTTTTGAAAGCTGACTATCAATATTCCTCTTATTGATGCGATTAAGCAGATGCCAAATTATGCTAAATTTGTGAAGGATCTGATTTCGAATAAGAGGAAATATAAGGAGAAGGACACCATCCAGCTGACCGAAACCTGTTCAGCAGCTATCCGACAGAAGCTGCCTCCAAAGCGTGGTGATCCTGGTCAGCCCATCATCCCCTGTTCAATTGGAGACATGGATTGCGGATACGGTCTCTGCGATCTAGGAGCGAGCATCAACCTGATGCCATACACCATGTTTAAAAAGCTTCATGCGGGTGAGCTCGTTCCCATTCATTTCAGACTCCAGTAGCTGATAGATCATCGATCACACCAAGAGGTATGGTTGAAAATGTAGTTGTTAGTGTGGGTAAATTTTTCTTCCCCGCTGATTTTGTGATCCTTGACATGGATGAAGATGTTGAGGTACCTCTGATTCTTGGTAGACCTTTCCTTAGAACTGCAAAGACTGTTATTGATGTTGACAAGGGAAAGATTACCTTGAAATTTCATGATGAAGAATTAAGCTTTGATATAAATAATGATGCAGAAAAACACTTCTTCTCAAGCTGTTTTCTCTGCTGATTTAATTGATAATTCTTATGATCTTGAGGATGACTACACCTATAGGAGTATGATTCTTTTAATTCTTTGTTTAAGTTTTCTGACACTTTAGAGCAGGTAATAAGTCGATCCATTGAGGATGACAAAGACAGCTTTGAGATGGCCTCGGTCGTCCAGCAGCTAAATCAAGGGAAATCATACTTTCGTTCCTCCTCTCCTGCTGTAGAAAAGTTGGATCGATCCATCCAAAGACCCATACCTTCAATAGAGAAGCCTCCTACCTGGAACTTAAATCTCTCCCTTCCCATCTTAAATATGTTTTCTTGGCAGAGGGTAACACCCTGCCTGTTATTATCTCTGCATCTTTGTCTATTTCGCAGGAAACTAGACTTCTGGAGGTGCTAAAGAAACATAAAAGTGCATGGGTTGGACAGTTGCTGATATCAAGGGATCAATCCGGGTTTCTGCACTCACCGGATTCATGGAGAAATTACAAGGCAGAGACAGCCCCAGAGAAGGTTGAATCCAAATCTAAAGGAGGTGGTCAAGGCCGAAGTACTGAAGCTCCTTGATGCAGGTATCATCTACCCTATTTCTGACAGCCAGTGGGTTTCCCAGTCCAGGTTGTTCCAAAGAAAGGGGGAATAGTTGCAGTGCTCAATGAGAAAGGTGAATTGGTGCCTCAGAGACAAACCACAGGTTGGAGGATGTGCATCGATTACCGGCGCTTGAATGAGGCCACAAGGAAGGACCACTTTCCACTACCGTTTATTGATCAAATGTTGGAGCGGTTAGCTGGGAAGGAGTTCTACTGCTTCTTCTTGATGGGTACAGTGGTTATTTCCAGATTCCCATTGCGCCAGAAGATCAGGAGAAGACCACCTTCACCTGTCCTTATGGTACTTTTGCATACAGGAGGATGCCCTTTGGTCTTTGCAATGCTCCAGCCACATTTCAGCGATGTATGATGGCGATTTTTAATGAGTTTATTGAGAAAAGTATCGAAGTTTTCATGGACGACTTCTCTGTCTATGGACAAAGCTTCGATGTTTGTCTGGAGCAATTAGACAGATCTTGGCTCGCTGTGAGGACACGAACTTGTGCTGAATTGGGAGAAGTGCCATTTCATGGTACAAGAAGGAATTGTGCTTGGGCATAAGGTGTCAAGGGAAGGCCTCCAGGTAGACAAGGCCAAGATAGAGGTAATAGAAAAGCTACCCCCACCATCTCAGTTAAAGATGTAAGATCTTTCCTTGGTCATGCAGGGTTTTACAGGAGATTTATTCAGGATTTCAAAAATTGCTAAACCCCTGTCAGACCTGCTTCAGAAGGATATCAAATTTCAGTTCACAGAGGAGTGCTTGACAGCATTTCAGACCATCAAGAGAAGCTCTGCTCAGCACCAATTGTGGTCCCACCAGATTGGTCTGAACCATTTGAGATCATGACGGATGCAAGCGACTATGTTGGGCGCTGCACTGTGTCAGAAGAAAGATAAGATGCTGAGGGTAATCACCTATGCTAGCAAGACCTTAATTGACGCACAGAAAAATTATACTACTACAGAGAAGGAGTTGCTAGCTGTGGTGTTTGCTCTGGACAAGTTTCGACCATATCTGCTTGGAAGCAAGGTGATAGTCCACACCGATCATTCAGCCCTCAAGTATCTTTTTCAGAAGAATGAATCGAAACCAAGACTTCTGAGGTGGATCCTACTTCTCCAAGAATTTAATTTAGAAGTTGTGGATAAAAAGGGGAAGCAGAACGGAGTTGCTGATCACCTATCTAGGCTTGATATCCCTGATGATGGAATCCCTCAACGAATTCTTCCCTGATGAGACGGTGTTCAAGATTGGAAAAGTAGATGAACCATGGTACGCTGACTTAGTCAATTATCTGGCTACTGGTTTAATTCCTCATGACTACAGCTATAACCAGAGGAAGAAATTCTTGTCAGAAACCCGCCACTATATCTGGGAGGATCCATATCTATTTAGGATCTGTGCTGATGGCTTGATGAGGCGATGTCTTCCAGATAAGGAGATCCAGAGTGTAATCGAATTCTGTCATGCTAAAGAGGCAGGTGGCCATCATGGTTATACAAGAACAACTGCAAAGATATTGAAGTGTGGATTCTACTGGCCTACTCTACATAAAGATGTCCACCATTTCTGTTCCCATTGTGACCCCTGTCAGAGGATGGGAAACATCTCCAGAAAGCATGAGATGCGTCAGAAAGGTATTCTTGAGGTAGAACTTTTTGATGTTTGGGGCATAGATTTCACAGGCCCTTTTCCTTCATCTCATGGATCCTAGTAGCTGTGGATTATGTCTCCAAGTGGGTAGAAGCTATTCCATGCCACAATGCTGATTCCAAAACAGTGGTGAAATTCCTGAAGAAACACATATTCACCAGATTCGGGGTGCCCAGGGCAATTATCAGTGATGGTGGCTCTCACTTCTGCAACCGAGCCTTCGACTCCTTAATGACTAAATATGGGGTGACCACAAGGTAGCATACCTTACCACCCCCAAACTAATGGTCTGGCAGAAGTGACTAATCGGAGCTAAAATGGATCCTACAGAAGACTGTAAATGCATCAAGGAAGGATTGGTCAGTTAAACTAGATGACGCTCTGTGGGCATATCGGACTGCTTTCAAGACTCCTATAGGGATGTCTCCTTTTAAACTTGTGTATGGAAAGCTTGCCATCTTCCAGTCGAATTAGAGCACAAAGCTTACTGGGCATTGAAAGCCCTGAATTTTGATCTGCACACTACTGGAGAGAAAAGGAAATTTCAACTATCTGAACTCGAGGAACTCAGAGAGCAAGCCTATGACAGTTCCAGAATTTATAAGGAGCACACAAAGAGAATCCATGATCAGATGATTCATAAGAGAGAATTCAAAGTAGGGGATCTAGTGTTGCTCTATAATTCCAGGCTGCGCCTCTTTCCTGGTAAGTTGAAATCACATTGGGCAGGTCCATTCAAAGTTGTGGGGATCACTACCTACGGTGCCTACGAGCTAGAGAACAAGACAGGAGAAGTTTTCAAAGTGAATGGTGCTCGACTAAAGAAGTACCTAGGCGATACCTTTTCTCAGCCTCCTGCACCAGGTATATCCTTGATTGAAAGCTCCAATTCCATAAATTCTATCTCTGCTATCTGTATTGCAGCACCGCCTCCCAAAGCATCCAAGAAGCCACGCCCGCAATGGTATTTCAGACTGAAGAAAGCCATTGCTAGCTGTTGTGGCGGCCCTCCTTGACCCTATCTGTAAAGTCTAGCCAGAGACTTTAACTCCGGGCAGCTTGGTGGGAGGCAACCCACCGGTTTGTATTTCTTTTCACTTCATTAGTTTAATCATTTAAATTACTTTTCTATTTTTGTAGAGCATTAATAGCCGTTGTGGACATTGGAAGAGCCTTGGCTCTTATTATCTACTAATGGTTTTACCTGGTTCCACTTGAGTTCTTCTGGTTTTGCAGTTTTAATCATTCAGGTATTTCACTCTAACGCTGAACTGAACTCAAGTGTGAGGAAGAATCATGACAATGTTCACCACGAATCAGGGAGTCCTTAAACACTCTTGCTCTTTAATTTCTAAGATTCTTGTGTTATCTCATTGGAGTGTTTGTGGTAATGAGTCCTTTTTATTCTTTTAATTACTTAAGTGTTTTGGATTAGTAGATTACTATTTAATTTCTGCATTTCGTGTGTTTTGTTTTTTTTTATTTAATTCTGTATGGTAATCTTTCATTTTAATGAATAGATAATAGAGTGTGGTATTTTAAATTTAATATAAAAAAAAGAGATGACTACACGTGTCGGCTACACTTAGCCGGACACAAATCCGGTCAGAGCAAACCCTAATACGTCCGGATCCGACTCAATCCGGACAAGACTGAAATACGCATCGGTCTTAGTTTTCTTTTGATTTTTTCTGTCTTCTTCTTCTTCTACTCCATCGCACTCGAACCAGTAAAAACACCCAACTCTCTCCTTCTCCCACCATTCAAGACCTCCGTCGCTCCTTCAATCACTTGCCACCCCGTCACCGGATTCCGACAACCGCCACACCGAAACGCCGCGCCGCCGTCACCTGCTTCCCTTCAATCCCAATTCCCATTTCGAAACCGTAACTCAACCAGGTTTTAATCCTAATTTTGAGTGATTTCAATTTTAATCTGTCAAAAACGAGTGAATTAGGTACTATCTTGTGCTTTTTGGATTTCGATTTGTGTTTAGAAGTAGCAATAGTGGGTTATTCTTGAAATACGTGCGATTTGGGTTGAATTTCTGTGAAATTGGAATGTATGTGTTCGCGGCGCGATTTCTAGGGTTCTACTGCGTCCGAATCTGCGTCCGGCTAAGTAGGGTCGGACGTGGACCCGGACATATACAAAATTTGCAATTTTTCAGCATTTGTTTCCTAGTTCTGTTGTGGTGTTTCAAGCTATTGTTTGCTGTGTTTTAGATGTTTTAATGGCTTGGTAATCATAGATTAACTGTGTGCACAAAATGTTCAAATAGAACAGCTGCTCGATTGGTTTCGGGTTTTGGTTGTGGCTGTTACTTTTGTTTACGTACTGCTTGTGTTTTAATCGTTTAGATGGCTCGCACTAGAGGTGGTTCTACACAGAAGGGTCCTCTTCGAGGAACCCACGACCCGACGACCACCAGAGCCGACCCCACTCCGACCTGATGGTTCCGATCAGCTGCCACCCGGTGCGTGGTATGAGCAGGTGGCGCCTTCGTCATAGAGCGCATCACCGATGAGGCAGCAGCTGAGACCGGACTTACAGCTATATTCGAGGGCATTGGGGCCCCAGCATCCTGCGCATGGCGTAGGAGTGTTTTCTCTAGAGCTGGTACGCGAGTTCTACGCCAATGTGTGGCGTCAGACACGACACACAACATCATTTCCTCGTACGTGAGTTTCAGGTGGAGGTAACCCCTGAGACTTTTGCTGAGCTTTTACTTCTTCCAGATAATTCGAACGCATATAGAGATATTTCAGAGGATACACTTAGGGAGAGTAAGACTAGATGGTTAAGAGAGGTCGGGAGTACTACTCGCCGACGAGGGGAGGAGAATAAAACTGTACTCCCATATGCCATCCTTCCTACCCTTCCCTAGAGGGCCCTAGCAGAGATCCTCAGTCATCAGATCCGGCCTCAGGCTGGGAATGATGCTTCTGACGAGGATTGCGTGCTCCTCGACTATCTCCTAGCCTCACCTCATCCACCAGCTCAGCAGATCTCGATCCCCTACATCAGTTTAGACAGCTGCATAAGGTGGTGACATATCTATGGACGAAGAAGAAGAGATCACCCCTATCTTTCCTATCTTCATCCAGCATCTTCTTATCTCTACCCTCCCCGAGAGATCTCACTGATATGGCGGTGAGGGAGGAGAGACACCATCTCCCTTACGACCTTCAGGAGATGGGGCTTCTTACGCCTAGACGACGGCAGCTGGGTGAAGGGCAGCTCGGGCCTAGGATCCACGGGTACATCTGCGAGCTCCAGCTCTACACCGGCCACTGCTACCATGGCGCCCCCCACGACCCCAGTGATGAGCATTCCACTTGAGATGCAGGCTCGATGGACTCCATTCTCCAGCAGCAGCAGCGGATGGCAGAGATTCGGGGTATGAAGCAGCAGGTTGGATCTTACAGCAGCAGGTAGGGGAGGTCCAGCACAGTTCGGGGATGTCCAGCAGCGCAGGTGCGCATGGAGGGACATATCGATGACATCCGTCAGACCCAGGACCACCCCGGGCAGAGCAGATGTAACACCCCTACTATAATACAACCATTAACGTCCAATCTCCTTACTCATCAGATACACGCAGCGGATATATAATATACAACAATGGGTGATACAATGCCGTTAGTCACCCACGTGACTAACAAGGCTACTGATTCTACATACAGCATCGGTCTGATGGACCGGAATCCCGAGTGCTACAACTCTACTATACATTCTCCATTTACCAAATACTAACAATCTGCATTCAATGCAATACTCCAAGTATCATACAATATAATCTACATACCGAGTTTGCTAGGTTCCTTATACAAGTATAATACCTCTTCAAGTTCATACATACTCACTAAGAGACTACTTACTACCCATTCCTCGCTACTACATTACTTTCTAAATACAAGGGGTGTGCTAGTTAATACACCTCTACATTCTGCTACTACTATCCAATGTAGTCGCCGGTCTCGTGCCTTAACCACATTCGCTTCGGGTACCTGCACACTAAAAAAGTCCCCCGAAGGGGTCAGCTTTCGCTGAGCATGATAACCGCATACCCCGCGTACTAGTGAGGGTACGCCGACCACTTGGTCGAATACATGCGGTTCATTTTCATACAACATACATGCATACATGCTCTTATACACAATACATGAATACTTACGCAAGCATACACGCATACACTTCATTACATACGAGGAGTACAATATAACCATTAAATACATACTTACCTTCTTCCGAATACATATCCCAATACATACACAATTTACAATACGGGTTAGCTTCATTGTCCACCCGGGTTAATCGGGTGGAGATTACTCTTTTACTCATTATTTCATACATACACATACATACACATACATACTCATTCTCATACTCATACATACTTGCTTACTCTTACTCTTACTCATTTAAGTCGTCGGGACCTCCGGCCCGGGGACTACTCCGTCCCACCACCGGGATTTACTTGGTTCACTAATCCAGGATGCTACCCACTTAAGGGATTTGGGCCGTGGACCAGCTTACGAACCAGGAATCGGATCCAACCTCTTGTGTCACCTCATCCTCACTCGTGGCCGAAGCTATATCGGACTTGTACTCATTCCAATTTACCACTTAAGTTAGGAGTTAGCTAGTTAGGAATTAGCACAAGTCAACATTCAAGCCACTTTACAAATACAAGGCCCAATATACATTCATACGAATATAATACTACATCAGTACAATACAAGATTCATTTACACCATATCATCATTCATACATTTCATGAATTATACAAATATGTTCAAGAGAAATATACCAAGAACAATATAAACCACAAGTAAGTGCAATATAGTCCGATTCGTGCATTTATCTTGTTAGGTGATCAAGTAAGCACACAAATCGGGTAACCAGATTAGGATCAGGGCATGAAGAAATCATACCTTTCACCGTTTACTTGTATCCCAATGTTCCTCCGTATTCACAATTCAAATCCTATGATATACATACATTCAAATGATTAATCTAACTTTATTACTTAATTCGTACTTACTATGTCCTCACACTTCTTATACTTACACACTACTTATTTACTTTTCTTTACCTTAAGTTTTACTTTCTTACTTAACTTAGGTTTACTTTCTTACATGTACATGTAATGTGGATATACATACATACATATATATATATACATATATATATAATATATCATTATTATTTAAAACATTTTTTTTTTTGTCAGGACCGGACTTGCGACCGACCTTGCAAGTCCGGTCCATTCCAGTGGCTCAGGTTACGGAAATTTTTCTGGCCGACCGGACTTGCATGTCCGGTCACAAGTCCGGTCCATTCCAGTAGTTTCATCGGAAATTTTTTTCTGGTCCGACCGGACTTGCAAGTCCGGTCGCAAGTCCGGTCGATTCCAGTAGCATCCTGACGGAAAATTTTCAGCTCGACCGGACTTGCAAGTCCGGTCGCAAGTCCGGTCCAGCCCAGTATTTGCATTTTAATTTCTGTTTTCAGTCCTCTCTTTCACCCATTACTTCCCCATTGTTCCTACCCTTAATCCCACATGTTTAACACTAATTAAACCTCCTAATACTCCTTAGTTCATTCACCAAAATCCATTACTAGATCCATCAAACAACTTACACCAATTCCTTACCTCCTTTCAACACTTACAATAGTTTCTCAAGTAGTTTTTGCTACAGATTTTGGGTTCTTATTTCCTCCATGCATAGTTCCCTCTCCTAATGCCATCTTACCATTCCAATTCATTTCCAAGCAACTACAATATCTATACCCAAGTCCAACTCTCCATATTACCAAATCTTGTACACTCCCTCCTCCTAGTTTCCACAATGCACTTAAATACTTTTTGCTACAGATTTTGTCATTTACACTCCTCTTCTATATCTCCCTCTTCTATCGACATTTCTAACGTTCCTAATGCATTTAGAATACATTACCCATCTCTCTCCACTTACCCTCTATTTTCCTTAATCAAATCTGTTACACACTACACACCTTAGTCACCTAGTTTCTAACACACTAAGTGTTCCATTCCTAGGTAAATTTTGCCATAGTCTCCCTTAAATTTTATACACTCACCACATTGTTTTCGCTCACATCCCATTACTCAATTCACCTGTTATATACCATATCAAAATACAAGCTCCCATATACAATACCAATACTAAAACACTCATAAAAATTCCTGCACATTATATTCATTTCTCATCTGTTTTCAATAAGGTTACATATCTTTTAAAGCTTCAAAATACTTATATTCTCTTACACATTACATTACTAATACGTTACCATTTCATACACATTTCCATTCCTTAAAATCTGTTACATTACATATACAAGGCTCACACAAGGGTGAGCATTCTTACCTTTTCTTCTCTAGATTTCCTTTCTCTTCTTTCTCTTCTTCCTTCTCTCCTCTACCGGTTTTGTAATCTCAACCCACTAGCACTACAACCATTCATATACACCATTCAATACTAAAAACTAGCCCTAACCATTAATCAAGTTCTAATCTAGGTTTTTAGGGTTTAGAAAATTTATTACCTTCCAAGGGTGCAAGTGCTGTTTGGAGTGGTTCAAAACAAGATTTCCAACCCCTTCAACAAGCCAAAATCGGCTAGAGTGCAAAGAAACCAAACAAGGTTTTAGCTAGATTTTCGTTTTGCCTTTGAGGCTAGGAAAACAATGGAGTTTTGGAGAGATTTTTACCTCAAAAGAACAAGGAGAACAAGGGCCTTCTAATGGTGATCTTGGAACTCCAAATGGGGACATACCCGTAAAAACGAAATGGGTGTTTTCGAATTTTGGAAAGATAGAAATGTAGCCCTTGGGAGAGGCCAATGGTGTAGTTTTTATAATTTTTTGGAAGTGTTTGGAGGGAGTTACAAAGGAGAGAAGTAGAGGTTTTGTTGTTTTTCTTATTCTTCCATGGCCATCGGTTGGAGGTTGAAGAAGAAAAAGAGAGTGTGAGGGTGGGGGATTACGTGAGTGAGAGGAAATGGATAGGAGAGAGAATTGTGAGAGTGTGGGGGTAAAGTAATAAAGAGAGAGGGTTGCTTTATTACTTTTGTTTTTTTGTAAATAGAGAGGAGTTAGTGAGTGTGTGAGAGTGAGAGGGAGCCGGCTGGCATACCCACACACACACCCATTCATTTTATTTTGAAAGTGGACACATAAGTTTGTGTTAATTATATTTCTACCCCACAATTTCCCGTTTTTGACAGTTTTTTACAAGTTTCTCGTTTTCTTGATTTTATTGGTCCTAAAGCTTCACTAATATTTATTAATGGTTATTTAGTTGACCAAAATTGTTACGAGTCTATTTGACCCGCTTAAAGACACGTTTTCCCGGTTACCTCGAAAAACGTGCTTTAAGGTTCATTAGTGATTTTAATCCATTCTAAGGATCCGTTTTCTTCGGGATTTGTTCCCTCATATTTATTTAGACTTAATCAAGCCTTTAGAATCCTTACAATACGCTAACCAAGGTTTCATACCTCCTATGGTCATTTAACGCTTATTTAGCGTTTTACGCTTTTTAAGCGTTTCTTTATTTCTTTTGGATTTTTTTCTTTACCAATGTTAATTAGGTACCATGAGGCCCTTAAATAGTGTTAAGTTAATTTAAGTCCCTATATTTAAGTTCGGGGTATTTCAGCAGACCTCCATTCGAGACACCCAGATTAGGATCTCTGAGCGCTTGGAGCGCAGTGACGGTTTACACCGAGAGGCTGCTAGGTTCATGGCAGAGGCATCCGCTCAGCAGGCCCAGAACTACCAGCTCATGCAGATGCTCATTGCCCAGTTGGGAGCGAGACCACCACCACCACCACCACCACCGCCTCAGTGACGACCATTTTTCCCGTTTTCTTTTCTTTTGTTGTTTTTTCTGTACTTTTCTTTTTCTTTGATTTATTTACTTTTGTTTGTTCAAACTAACGGTAGAACAAGGGATTGCAGGTGAAGTGGTACTGGTTATTATGCAGAGTTTTTAAAATTCTTCATTGCTAAATTTCTTGTTTCTTGAGCAGTGCAGCGTTCTAAAAACGATTACTTAACATGTCAACTCTACTGCGAAACAAACGGCTATAAGTACAGGAAATGGAACCACACTACTTGCGAATGTCTGCTAAGCTTGAACTTTGGGGAGTATTCCTTCTATGAATATAACTCATACGATTCAAATACTCTCTATTGTTCGAGTTAATGCACTTTATTTTTGTGGTTGTACATGCCAGTGAAAATTTAGCAACTTTTAATCTGCACACAACGCATACTGTCTGTGACTCATGAGGAATCTCTCGACCCTTGCCAAACAACAAGTGTGAGGAAGAACATCTTCCTCAATCCATAACACCAGGGGAGTCTCAGTTCCACCTTTCACTTATTTGATGTTCCACCTTTGTTGCGTTGAGGGTTAATTATTGCATATGCATCTATTATGAGTATAGCATGTTTTGAAAGCTCTTTTCTCTGTTTTTCTTCTTTGACCAATGAGGACATTGCTCATCTTAAGTGTGAGGAAGGAGAGACCTTTCCCTAAAAACATGCTAATTGTTATTTAATGCCACACTTGCTTTTTGCTGCTAATACCTGTGCACACTGAGTGATATTAAATCAAAGTGAAAACCGTAGGAATCTTTTTGCTTGATAAGGTTTGTATAAAAATTGTTTTATTTAAAAATACTCTTTTCACTAAAATCTGGTAGATTGGTAGTTGTGGTAACCAGATTATTTTAGCTTGGGATTTTGGAAACGAAGTGAAATGTTTGGAATGAAAAGGATAAGGCAAGGTACTCCGCTGTTCAAAATTTTTTTCCTAACAATAGTAGGCCTCGTCTATCCGGTTATTAAGTGTTAAGGGTGCCTTATCACCTATCTACCTAAGGTCCCGTGATCTGGGATAGTTGGCCCAACACCGTTACAAGGATAGAGAGAAAAGTCTGGGTTACGGAATAACTCTGCAATTCACAATATTTCATTTGTTTTGTATATAATTCTTGGAAGAAGAATGTTTTTGCATGTGAAAGAAAAATTCATTGCAGTTTAATTTTTGTTTTTTTGATCACGAGTACGTGGTGTTGAAAGGTATTGCGGAATAAGGCATTACTTCACACCCCTTGTCATCCAAAGGTTAGAGGAATGAAAATGGTGGAAAGTCCCAAGCTAAGTTAACTTGTTTTCTACAATCTAGTTTCTCTATGCTTTTACAAATCGTTCTTGCTTCACTGTTTGTGAAAACCTACCTCTAGAGAGCAAGATTATTCTTTTATTCATCACTTTGTTTGATTTCGCTCTGCACTTGTTTAAAATTTGAGATTATTTGACGGTTTTAGAGATATTCTTATTCCTATTTTGCTTGAGGACAAACAAAAGCTTAAGTGTGAGGAAGTTGATAAGTGTGAAACATATAGGCTTTTTAGGGTTTAAATACCTTATAATTTGTAACAATTCAAGCAATGTTTCCCACTTATTATGTGTTTTTCCTAAGATTGATTTTGATAAGAACTAATGTATTTTATATGCTAAATACAGGAAAAACCCAGGAAATAAAGATTATACATCATAAGGAACAACACAACAAACGGGGAACAAATCAGGAGAAGAGACACAAAAATTGGTCTTGTCCGGATCAGTTTGGCCGGACACAAAGCCGGATGTCTCTTGTCCGGATCTGTTTGGCCGGATGCAAGCCGGACGTGACCTAAAAATCCAGATCCAGAGTTCACGTTTCAGATCTAAAGCTCTGTGTCACGTCCGGATCCGGACACGATCCGAACGTCACACAGAATTGAAAAATAAAAATGCACGCACTGATAATTAGCCTTTCGGCGTAATTATCAGGCGGCGCATTAAGAAGACAGGAGAGCGGCGCATTAATTTACAAACGCTCCATCCTCAATCAATGCGTCAATCAAGTTACCCACTCACCAGTTTACCAAACATCCACTAATCCATGTCTGATTCTAATCCTATATAAACTCAGCACAGCCTTCATTCCAAATCGTACCTGACTTCACAGTCTCCTCTCCTCTCTACTAATCCATTCATTCACGATTCATCTGCTCATTTCACTAAATTTCTCCGTAAACCTCCGCTCACACCCATACACATATCCCGCATCCATTCACCAGATTTTAGCCGTGTCCGACCCTTGTCCGGATCCGGACACACTCATTCCACCCACGTCCGGATCGCGTCCGACCCAGACAGATCCGGACATCTCACGTCCGACTCTGTGTCCGACCCTCTCCAGCCGGACACCTCACAAAACTCGCCAAAAATTCCACTTTCGCCCCATTTCACCCTGTTCACTCCATTATCACCAAGACCAACCTTCAAGCCAGCACAGCGCAAGGACAAAGGACGGAGCGAGCAAGAAGATCTTCGTAACAGATGATTTCTTCTAACTCTCTCTCATTTATTATTATAATCGCTATGTCTAGCTAAAAGGATATACTCTAGGGGAAGGGATGTTGTAATTAGTTAAACTCTGCATTATTTTACTGCTTGTTGAGACAATTTGGATTGTTCAGGTTAATGCTTTTAAGTGCTTTTAATAAACGTCATGAATTTATTATAAGCCCTCGAATCATGTTATGATCAGATAAGGTGATTAGCATTGATGGTCCTATTAACCTGTTACCTGTGATAATTGCAATCGGATAGATTACACTATTCACTAGGAGCTTTAGTCCGGATTAAACCAGACTAGTAATTCTGTGCATTAAAACCATCTAGATATACTTGCTAGGTCTAGACTAGAACTACATGTCCTGTCTAGATGAGCTATCTGGAATTAAGACTTAATACAGAATAGACAATTGAGAATTACAAGCCGATCCAAGTCTCCACTCAAGTAGTAGAATATGCAGAGCCTAGCTAGTGAAACAACTCCCTGAGCCTAGAGTACCGTTCACACTCCTAAGACTATCGCTTTAATTTATCTGCTATTTACTTTCTTGTATGCTAATTGTGAAACCCAAAACCAAAACAAACCCCCTTTTTGAGTTAACCATTATCTAAGGCTAGACTTACCACATCAAGTCCCGTGGATTGACACCCCGGTCGCTTCATAATTTGCTATACTATTTCGACCGGGATTTTTGCAACCTGACGATCTATTAATTATTGAATTCTAGGATTATTTCTAGGCTTTTAATATACCAAATAAATCGTTTGCAGACAACTTCCTTTCGATCTCCTTGATTTCTTCCTCTCTCCCGATCCGCTGGGAGCGAGGAAAAACATCACTCTGACGCACTGCGGATCCAAATCCTCGAACTCTCCCAGGGTAATCCTTCTTGCCAAGCGCTTTGTTCAACGGATCCTCCTGAGTATGAGGCTTGGCAAGAAAAGAATCAACACCCTCTGCAGTCTTGTACACGCAAAAAAAACATGTAAATTATGAATTAGATCAAATAAATAAAACATACATAAATTGTAAGAAAATTTATAAACTATTAAATATTACTCAGGGCTCACAATTTTTGCAGCTAAGTCTGCAGTCTCCTTCCGTGGATAATACATTCGCCGTCCTTCTCTAATTGGCGGCCAAGCATGTATGTTGTGCCCGATTCACCTCATCCGGACTTTGAATCGGCTCAATTGTGCTCCTCACGCACACACTTCAATAACCCCTTTTCAATCCAGCCTGGTATACGCCCCGCGTACCCAGCTTGGCCCATGTAGTGTGGGTTCTGATCTTTTAAGCGATTCTATCGGGCTTTTTCTTGAACTGCCTGTGGAAAGAATTAATACAATTCATTTTATAAACTTTATCCTGTTATTTAACAACATAAACTTAAAAGTTAATCTATGAAAACAATTACGTACCCTGAACTCAGGGGTGATATGTGCTTCATAGAACTCCTTCCAATCCTCCTCAGTGATCATGCCAGCGTACAGCTCATAGGGAGGCACCTGCTTCGTGTTGTTCGTATTGATCCAACCAGCCACCAGCCTATTTTTGAACGCTCGCATACGCAAAGCAAGCAGTGATAACACTTTATCATATGCTTCATCCGGGATCTGGTACTTCTTCTTCAAGCTCATCCACATGATCTTCTTTATTTCCGGATCTTGGTTCCTCCAGTTTTTTTGATACAGCAATGGGTCTTAACCAATCGACCCATGGCGCTGGCAAACTTCTGCTTTTTCTCGCCAGTGGGTCTAAGATACCTGTAATATATACAGTATATATGTTAGTCATACGTACGAAATATATATAGTACTACATATAAATGTATAAATATCAGTATATATGTGAAAAAATAAAACAAAATAACATATAGGTGTAACATATACCTATCCCACACCAAATCAATCATGCCACTCTCCTTCTCATTTAGACCACGTGACGGTCCTCGTGTCTTTCGTGGAGGGAGATGAGAGGTCGTAGGAGGGTCCTGAGAGGTCGTAGGAGCATCAGCGGCATCGACGATCTGTGTACGCTCCGCTAACTGCATCTCTGAATCTATCTCCATCTCCATCTCCTCATCACACTGTATGAGCATCTCATGATCGTCGGCATCCATAATCTGCACAATATCATTACATAATATATATATATAGTCAGTGTCATAAATAGAGTCATAAACAAACATAAATTGTACACGCATGTGTTAAGCATTCACTTTTATGCCAGACTTACTTTTTGTTCATTTTTCCACCCACAACCCTTCTCCATGATCTGATCTTGTGCACTGAAAGTTGGTCACATTATCAACTTCCATTGGCATTTGGAGGGGAACATTGTCCATTTCACAGTCATCATCTTCCTTTCATAACACCATCAACACCAACTATCCGTCGCTTACTTTGCAATATAACTGACCATCTGGGATTACATTGATCACGACAGTAGAACACTTGTCTAGCTTTAGAAGCAACTATAAACGGTTCTTCTGTGTATGTCAATGCGTTTAGGTCAACCAACTTCATACCGTGTTCCACCTGACGGTAACTGCGCCTGTTGTCTACCCATTTGCATTTAAAGACACAAGTTTCGTAACCGGTGTAGTTAAGGATCCAAATCTCCTGAATCACACCATAATACTCTTTCCTCATTGTCACTCCCTTACTACCTGCATCTTGATATATTTCCTGTGAAGCAGTTAGATGAACACCACTGTTTTGATTTGTTGACTTACGATCTTGGCGTTCAGTATAAAAAGAGAACCCATTCACATCGAAACCCTCGTACGATAAAACATCAAGATTCGGACCGAGCGCTAATAACTTAACCATTTCAGTTACATTGCCTGAATCTTCATGCATAACTTTTTCTTTAAACCATGTAACGAATGTAGCATTCTGCTCCTTCTTTAATCTCACTTGACTCATCGACGGATGTTGTGCTCTGAGAGCGCTTAAGTGTGACACGAAGTATGGTTCAACATCTTCAACATGGCTCAACACGGTTAGATGTGCTTTACACAATGCAGCAAAATCAGGCCTTACCATTTTTTTCCCGATTGTACCTACACCCTGTAACTTGCCCTCATGTCTTGATCTCGGAAGTCCTATGTGGTCCACGCCTTCTAAGTAGTGGGTGCAAAAGTCAATCACTTCCTCAGTTACATATCCTTCAACAATGCTTCCCTCTGGACGTCTGCGGTTTTTCATTTTTTTTAAGCACACCCATGTATCTTTCGAATGGATACATATACCTGAGATATAATGGGCCACACTCCTTGATCTCCCTTACTAAATGAACAAGCAGATGCACCATAATATCAAAAAATGAAGGTGGAAAATACATCTCCAACTGGCACATAGTGACAATTAGTTCAGCCTGCAACTTGTCCAGTGTCTGCACATCTAGAACTTTGGCAGAAACTCCATTGAAAAACACGGACAAATTTGTAATGGTTTTCCTGACATCATGTGGGAGAATCCCACGAATTGCAATGGGAAGCAAATGTTGCATCAAAACATGGTAGTCGTGAGATTTCATCCCTACTAACTTGAGTTCAGACATGGACACCCAACTTCTTACGTTGGAAGAGTACCCTGATGGTACTTTGATGTCAGAAAGGGCACTGCAGAAACTCTTTTTCTCCTCTTTGGATAGAGTGTGACATGCGGGAGGCAGGAAGATACGTGTTCCTCTTTGTTGGGGTTGGAGCTCTATTCGTATGCCCAACTCTACTAAATCTTTTCTCCCCTTTAAATGATCTTTTGTTTTCCCTTTAATGTTTAGCAACGTTCCACCAAGACTTTCACCCACATTTTTCTCGACGTGCATGGCATCAATACAATGCCTTACTTGCAAATGTTGCCAATACTCAAGATCAAAAAATATCGACCTTTTCTTCCAAACACTCTTCTCTGTAGCTTTAGTTGGAGGACCAAAGTTGTTCACAATATCTTTCACCTGGTTATAAACATCGACACCTGATAAAGGTTGCCGAGCTACAGCATGATCAGTCGTCCCGTCAAATTCATCTGTCATCTTTCGGTACTTATGATGTCTTGGAAGGAATTTTCGATGACCCATGTACACATTTTTTCCACTATATTTCAATCGGATATTGCAAGTGTTATCACCGCAAACAGGACACGCTAATGCTCCTTTGATTGTATATCCAGATAGGTTTCCGTATGCTGGAAAGTCGTTTATTGTACAAAATAGCATAGCAGCAGTGTGAAGTTTTCCTTTGCATAAGAATCATATACTGTTGTTCCCTTATTCCATAAGAGTTTCAAGTCATCAATAAGCGGCTGCAGAAACACATCAATATTATTCCCCGGCTGTTTTGGACCGGATATCAACATTGATAGAATAATATGCCTAGGCTTCATGCACAACCATGGTGGGAGGTTGTATACAGTCAACAGAACAGGCCAAGTACTGTGTACACTACTCAAAGTGCCGTACGGGTTCATTCCATCCGTGCATAAGCCAAGTCTTAAATTTCTTGATTCTTTACCAAACTCAGGAAATATTCTGTCAATGTTTCTCCATTGCGGTGAATCAGCAGGATGTCTTAATTTACCATCGTCCACCCTATGTGTTGTATGCCACCTAAGGTTTTCAGCATCCTTCGGAACTGCAAATAACCGCCTAAACCTTGGGATTATTGGCAAATACCATAACACCTTCGCTGGGGAACGAACCTTTGGCTTGTTGTCGTCTTGATGATCTTTCTTTACATAACGTGATTCACCACATTTAGGACAACAATCATGTAGCTCATACTCCTTCCAGAACAAATACACCCCGATGGACAAGCATGTATTTTCTTGTACTCCATACCCATTGGACACATTAACTTCTTCGCCTCATAAGTAGTTGTAGGCATGACATTGTCCGCTGGTAGTATCTCCTTAATAATTTGCAATAGTTCCGTGAAACTTACATCGCTCCATCCGTGTTTCGATTTGACATTAAATAGTTTCAGCGTCGCACTTAATTTGTTCAGTGCCAGTGCATCACATCCAGCGTACAGTGGTTCTTTACATGACTGCATAAAGTTTTCATGTGTACTCGGTTTGTTGGTAAAGTATTGTTCTACATCTTCCAATAGTGTGTCAAGGTTCGCATCTTCTGTGATCTCGTCATTAATCGTGCAGTTGTCATCATCCCCAAAGTTTTCTGTGTCATCCCCAAAGTTTTCAATGCCGTCCAATTCTGGTTGTTCTACTGAAGCTTCTGCATAGTCAAACACATCCACTGCATGCTGACCATGCCATAATGCTATGTCTTCGTAATCTTTGTAAACCCACGAATCAAATGGTCCTTAATTTTCTCAATATCTCTATACTTGAAGTCGTTTTTACAGTCGATGCATGGACACAAAATATACCCCTTATTCCTCGGTTGAAGATTGTTGACTAGGATGTTACAGAACCTATCGACCCCTTGTAGGTAATCGTTGTCAAGTCTGTCATTGTACATCTTTGAACGCTCCATCTCTTTCTGTGAGATCGATGTATTACTTTACAACTGATCGATATCGTTCATATGTTGGCAGATATTAGTCCAGTTACTTTTAAAAATTTTACAACCTAAACCCATCCAATCACGTTCAATCTCACATGCGAACAAGTTTATAAAAAACAATTCATTGAAAATTTCGGCAGCATTTCCCTTCTGTTCTTCTAGTGTATATATGAATGTATACACTCGAAGAACAAAAGGGAAAGGCTACCGAATTTTTAAATGAACTGTTTTTTATAAACTTGTTCACTACCTAGAAGGTGAGATCAAACGTGATTGGACAGTCCCGACGGGGACTATCCAAGATATACCTCTAGTAGGTATATCTCGGACGGGTGACTATGTTCGAGTATATTTAATAGCTATTCAGAGAAACACTATATAAACAATTAAGAAGTTATTAGAGAAAAATTAATACTAACCTAATCTGATGAGTAGTCTGCTTAGTCTTGATGTGAAGAACCTAGACTTCAATCAACCAGCCCGTATCAGGCGTGTGACAATGAAAAGTACGTACTAACAATGCCTGCACGAGATAGTTTGTACACAACAATAATTACATTACGAATCCAATAATTCAATAGTTTGACAAAATTTTCTGAAATCCGACAGTATCCCCCCTAAAAACAGGGTTTCTGAAATACCCCTAATCTTTAAATATAATTAAATGATCTATTAATTAACTAAGATGATTATTAAATATCTAAATATTATTGGGGAACAATCTAAAAGATCTCAACAGGCAAAACACGCCTTAAGATCGGTAAAGCCAAAAATGTGCTTTAAGACACCATAAAGATTGTATGACCTCAAATAAGATCCAAAGTGGATTCCTAAGTATTATAAATGAATCAAGGAACACAATAAAACCATTCTCAAGGAGAAATAAGCTCAGGAACACCCTGTGACACAAAAATGTGCGCTAAAACTCCTTAAAGCACGTTTTTGTGAGATTGCCTTTTAAATTGATTTTTAATGGGCTTAAAAATTATAATTATCCTTAAATATGATATAATCATATTATATCATATTAGGAATTTAATTCCAGAAATTTACGAATTTTTACAAATTTAATATTAAATATTAATAAAACCCTAAGTGGGGCCCGCATGAGTCAATATTGACCAAGCATGGTCAATGGTCAATAAATTGACCCACTTGGACCATGGAGGCCGGCTGCAATAAGAGAGGGAGAGCATAAGTCATTGATTGACAAATAATGCTACCTAATACATGACTTTTCCAAAATAATGTTACTTTTTACATTATTTCAAATTTTACTTACCTTTCCCACTTCCTCCTTCCTTCCTTGTCCGATCTGCACCATCCCAGCCGAGCCCTCTCCTTCCTCTCAAGCTCTCAAAGCTTGTTCTTGAGCATGGAAGGCAAGTCTAGCTCCTAAGCTCCTAATGTAAGTGTTTTAATGCCATTTTTAGCTCTTTTTCTTCATCCCTTCACTACCAACACCTAAATTTCGTGGCTCATCTATTCCTATGGCTTATTATCAGTGTTATAAGGTTAGAACAAGAGCTAAACTCGGTTGAGACCAGTAGAGGGACCAAGGTTGTTCAAATCTACATTTTAAGGTAAAAATGTGCTTTAAGCTCATAACTTTTGATTCCCTTCGAGTTTGGCTGTGAAACTTTGGTCATAGCCTCATCTTCTTCTCCTTTTCATATAGGATCTGTTGGTTAGCCATTTGGAGCAAGGGTGACCGAGATCCAAGAGAAATACTCTCTTTTAAGGCATTTTTCCAAGGTAAAACCTAATAACAAGGTAGGAATTCGAGATCTAACTATTTCCTATGTTAATATGGTAGATCTAACACCTTGTGGTGTGTTTGGTTCAGGTCGAAAATACCTAGAACTTCCCTTGCATTTTTAAGGTGATTTTTGCCTTAAATCTTACATTAATTATTCCTTATGGTTAAGCTCAAGCTTGGAGTGTAACCATATCTTGTTTTTGTGTATTAAACATGTCTAAATCAAGTGGTGAATTTTCCTACAAGTGACCGAGCCTATACAAGGATAAAAATCAAGGTATAAACACCTTAAACTTATGATTTTGTAATTTTTAAGCATATATATATATATATATATATATATATATGGCCGAGAGTGAATGTATATATATAGGTCATATTGACCTCAAAATGGAAAAAAATGGCTAAGATAAATTAAGCTAGTCATTTAAGGGACTTAATTAACATAATGGTCAAATTATGACATTATGTGGAAAAATAATTAAACCTAAGTGAGGCCAAATATATATGTGATATTTTGAGACATTTATTGTGTAATTTATTTTGCAAGTTCAAGGTTGTAATAAGGCCATGTCATTAGGCCATTTTAATTTAAGTTTATAAGCTTATTTAGTTTTATTTATGCTTATAATTAAAGTTGGGGCCAATTCGTAATTATTAAGGAATTAGAAGGCTGTGGTGTAAATTAAAGCAATTTAGGGTTTTTAAATGAATTTATAAAAGTATAACATTTTATAAAGTTTGGGTAAAATTGTAAAAATAGAAAAGTATGGGGTATTGTTGTAATTCCGAAAGTTTGGGTCCCCATTGTATTAGTAGTCAAAGTTGACTAGTAGGATACCTTGCCAAGTTTGGAGAATTAAGAATTAAAATACTACCTTATATAGATAATATATAATTGTAAAAGATTTATAAGTCTTGGGGTGGTATTGTGATTTCCGAAAACTAGGGTACTAAATGGAGTCTTAGTACAACCTTAGATTATTAGGAATTTTAGAAGTTGATTTGGGGTAAATTTGGAGTTTATATGAATTAGCTAGGTATATTATAAGATATTTCAAACATTGTTACACATGGGTAACATATGTGGTAAAACCGAGAATTAAGAAAAGTATAAGGTAATAATGATATTTATAACCTTTGGTATGGTTTTGGTAATTTTGGGATTTTATATAGTTTTATGAAGATATATGTATATATATAGTTTTGGTGATATTAGAAACTCTATGTTTAAAAATGGGGTAAATTGGTGAATATAGAAATTAAGTGGTGTGAAATTAAATTTAAATAGACCATGGGTTCGCTCGGTATTTTGGAGAAATTATAACTAGGTTATAAATATATTAAGGTTTAAGGATTATAATATAAGGTCTACATTCTAAGTGTAACAATGGAATAGATTTTTGGGATTGATTTGTAAGTTATGGAAGTTGGAGGGAATTAATAAAACCGAGAGTTTAAGTGCTGTTTGGATTTTATAACAAAATATAACTATAGGTTAGAATTGTTTTAATGACTTAAATGTCATAATATATGTTAATAACTATAATAACCTTATATAAATTATGTGGGTGGATTTTGTAAATATTGGGAATTATAGGTGCGGTTTCGGAAATATTACTATTTTGGAATGAAATTTATAATATGGTTTTTATGTTATCAGAGCTATAACATTTATAATATAAGAGGTATTCATCAAAAGAATAAATATATTATAAGGACTTACCATATAATAATAGCCCTAAAATGCATATATTAAATCAATATGTGTCATAAAGTGGAAAATTAATATAGTTCAATACTATGTGTTACCACAATTAAAATATATGAGATGAAGGAAAAGAATTATAAACATTGGATATGGAATTCTAATGTTAAGAGTGTACATGAAATAATGAGGATTTATATAATCAAAGTATTTGTACATATGAATTATACAACTTACACTTGGAAAAACTAACCTAGAAAAATAAATACTAGGTAAGATGTAAGTGCATGACGAAAAGAATCCTACTGCAATAAAGAAACAAACTATACGATCTACAAGTATACGTTTAAGTTACATGCGATAACAAAGCCCACAATAAGTATGTTAATATACGAGATAAGACTATGCTGTATGTAACACTTTTCCAATCTCGAGTTAAACCGAAAGCCCGACCAACATTGACAGTTAATAACGGGGGTTAACCTGAGTTATTAGTGACGGTACGGGTACCGTCGAATTTTGTGTTGTTATACAGTATGCTAATCAGTAGGCATTATGTATTGTATAGACTGTTAGAGACGACACACGGAGCATAGGATCTTGCTGATTCATACTCCCACCGTAATACACAGGTGAACGTAGGTTGTTATTTGTTTTTATTGTGGCTTGATTGTCTCTGAGGATTTCCTCAGTTCAGACATTGTGTGAAAATCTGTGATAAGATTGAATGTCTGCTTGTGTGAATTAATATGCTTGAGTTGTGTATTAATGCTGCTGTATTGTAACACCCCATCCAAAGCCTATCGTGGTTATCGCAATCTGAACACTTAATCGAATATGTCGCAGCGGAATATACAACACTTGGACCTTGCCACGGTCTGATCGTTAGAATATACCGGCTTAAATACTGACAATACTTATCCAAAACACTTACCCAACTTAACATCAACATTCTCAATACCACAACCAACCGAGTACTAGTACTATACACAATCCCAAACTTACATCAGTTTAATATAAACAGTCGGGTGCACAGGCGCAACCCGAACTCAAATAAATGTTCCCACCTAAGTCTAACCGCTCCTACTCTCGTAGTGCGTCCTCATGGGCCTCTTACCTGCAAGTGTAAAAATAGCCCCGAGGGGTCAGCACGAATGCTGGTACACCCTCTCATGGCCCCCAAGCTAACGGGGCTACGACGACTAATTGTCGATAGCATGGAAATTGATTACATACACAAACATAATATGAAGTGCAATAACAATAACCACAGATGAACATATATAGTTCACAAGCAATGAACGACTCAAGCGTTCCCTCATCAAGTGGGTTAGTAACCCCCACCTTAGTCCTCATTTCCTTAATCTCAGTTCCTTACCTTACCTTAATCTTAATCTCAATCTCAATCTTAATCTCATATACAAACCTTTCCTGGAAGGGATTGGTTGTATCTAATTCGAACCTGGATTTAGGTGATCCCACCGCACCATCTTAATGCCACCTACTCTGGACGGGAGTCCAGCGTAGCTGAGCCGGCAACCGGCCCTAGGCAACAAGTCCGAAGACAAGTCCTTAAGCGGAGGGCGGATCTGATTCAGATACCGTCCCCCTTTCTCTTAGCATGCATGACCGGAGATCGGTCCCGGTTTCCTCACTCAAGTTCCAGTTAGTAAACATCTTAAACACCATGTGCTAGCTAAGCCTTAACGGGCATTAACCAACAACCATCAACTTAACTCTTATTCTTAACTCAGTAAGTACTAAACTTGGTTAGTAACAATCTCAAGTCTCGCGGGTTAGTGTAAACATAACACAATCACAACGAGAGCATTATAACCGGTTGCATGCTTTATCTTGTTTTAGTCATAGCAAATAAACAGATAGCACACAAGCCGAGGGACACCTCGTTAGCAAGCAGGTCACAAGAAGGATTGTACCGTTCACCGTCGATCGTTGTTTGACTAATCTTCTTCGGGGTCCCAACTCACAAACCTAAAACATTCATTCATTTTTAGGTTATTAGTTATTTGCACCTTACTTAACTCACTTAGCCTCTAATGAAATACCCCAAACCTAAGTATGCTAAGTAAACATCAAATCATGATGTAGTAAGGCTAAAATATGCCTTAGAAAGATTGGTAGACAATTTAAACCAAGGAAAACACAAGAAAATGCCTTAAGGGCAATCAGGGCAAAAACGTGCTCTAAGCTTGGAGAGACTTGGGTGAGTACCCAAATATCATGATAAGACCTTAGTAATATTCTAATGGTCATTTTAAATCAATTAGCAAAGAAAACCAAGCTTGAAAACAAGTTAAAACACAAAATGTGCTTTAAGAAGTCTTAAAGCACATTTTTGAGAAATTGTCTTGGAATTGAGTTTTGAGTGGCTAAATGTCCATCATTACTCTTTAATCAACATGTGTACTAATTAGTATCACATTAGGAAGCCTAAATCAATGGGAAACCAAAAATTTCAGAAATATGTGCACTGATTAGTGAATAGTGCCAAATAGTGACTAGTTTAAGTTTTAATTAACTTAAGTCAATTAGTTGGTCAAACAAGACCATAAATATCTTGTTATAATGAGGGGGCCGGTTTTTCTAAGGGTGGATGAGTCACCATAAGTAGTCAAATAAGAAAGGAAAAGAAGAGTAAGTAAGAAAGTTACTATTTGCTTTATTAAAGCAAATATCACATATTAGCCACCTTTCTTCCTCTCTCTCTTCATTTTCCTTCCTTCCACGATTTTTCTTTCTCCTTCCCTGCTCCAAACCGTGAGTGAAGTCTCCATTTATGCTCCATCTTCAAATGCTCACCAAATGTTCATTTTAGCTCCAAATCAAAAGTGAGCATAGATTATTCTTAGTTAGACCAAGACCTACCTTTCTATCTTTTCAAATCCTTCAAAGCTCCATTTTGGTGCCATGAGAAAACTCCATTGATGGGGGAAAATCAAGTTTGAAGAGCTCATTAGCTTCTCCATTCTCTTAAGGTAAAGAAATGTAAGAAAACCATGTTTCCACCATTTCTACACATTACCGAAAATTACTACTCATGGGGATTCATTTTCATGCCTTGTTCTAGCTTGTTTTCTATTCTCCAAGGGCTAGAGGAGGTCCTTCTTGATTCATATCCAAGCCTACCTTAAGACTTCAAGGTAAAATATTCATTATAAGACCTTAAAACACATTTTTAACCTAGGTTTTCATTCCTTAAGGTTAGTGTATTGTTTTAGCACTCATGTGAGTCTTTGAATATTGATTAGAACATTGGCAAAGGAAATTAATTGGGTGGCCGAGATTCATTCAAGAAAATCCTTAAGGAGGAAGTTAAGAGGAGCTTGAGAAAACAAGGTAAAATGCTTACCTAATGGTGGTTTAAGATTAAGGAATGAGTTTTAGATAAATACCAATGTGGCTTAAAGCTTACATTGTGTATTGGGTTATAAGACCTAAGAAAAGAACTTAAACAAGTTTATGAACTTGTGGTTAAGGAGCTAATGAGAGTGAGTTAGCAATATAAGTTTAAGGTGGATTTTAAGAGCATTATAACTACTATGAGATTGATGGGTGTATTTGCAGGTTGAAAGCTTATATATGTGGGAAATTCAGTGTTTAAGTTTAAGTCATTTAAGGGCCTAAGAGCCATGTCATTTAAGAGCCTTAGTGCTATGCAATTTAAGATTATTGCAATATATTGAGTTATTATGAATGAGTTGATTTGGATGAGATATGATGAGAAAGAACTTGATGTGTGAGATGGTTAAATGAGGAAAAATAATGCATTTGGGCATGATAGATACTAGAGGGCTATGGCGAAATTTGAGTAGAAAATAAGTGTTTAGGCGATGGTGGTGAACTAAAATGACCTAGGATTTACTAGGAATCATTATGAGGAATTTGAGTGGAGATTAGTTAACTAAGGAGTTCTTGAGGTTTAGAATGACCTAGAGATGTCTAGGAGGAGTTAGAGGAATGGTGAGTGTTTTGAGCACACCAAAATCATGAGATGAGGAATAAAGACTTGAGCATGAGTTTAAGGAGAAGGGGCAATGATTAAGGTGATTTGAGTATATTTCTAAGGGAGTTTAATGACTAAGGAAGTACTAGGAAGTTCTTAGGTTGTCTTGGTGAAAAAGGGTGATTAAGGTATTATAATGACTTAGGCATCACCTGGAAGATTTAAAATCAAGAGAATGTAATTGAGTATTTAGAACTTAGGCAAATGTTGGTAAACAACTAGGAAGGAAATAAGGTGTTGGTGTATGGAAGCTTAAGCTTGTGAAGGAACTTTTAGTAAATGCTTGAAAGAGTTTTAGATATGAGATGCTTGGGAGATGATGTTATAGTGGTGAGGAAAACATTGGCATAGTGGTTACATTAGTATGAACCACCACCTAGAAACCTAGAGGAAAGCATTACAAGAGTGCATTATTGCAAGGGAAATGCATAATGACTAAGGTGGATTTTGGTGGATGATTTAAGGTATTTAAGGAGGTTATAAGGTGGGTTTAAGGTGCCAGATGGTGTTGGACATATTAGGACACTTGTGGAAGAGTTTGGAATTGGAAGAACATTTAAGAGGAAAATCTGTAGTGGACCGACCCAGGGTCCGACCCAGTTTGGGTCGGTCGGACCTTGCTAACCCAGCAGAAATGTTTCGGCAATAGACCGACCCATAAGGATGGGTCGGTCGGTGGGTCGGTCGGGCAAGATTTAATGTAGGAAAATGGGTTCGGTAAGGGACCGACCCAGAGGGTTTGGGTCGGTCGGTCTAGCTCTGGGTCGGTCGGATGGGTTCCAAAAGACGGAGGAGTTTCTGTAATGGACCGACCCAGGGGTTGGGTCGGTCGGTGGGTCGGTCGACCCTTAACACATAAAAAAAAAGAAGAGAAATTTTGAATTCTAAGAATGGCAATGGGTAATAAGGTATACCTTTGGTAGGGTGGTAATGATTAGGACCCTAAGAACTTAAGGAATTAAGCTAAGATTAAGTATAAGTTTTAATGTTTAAAGTTAAGGTTGTAAGCTAAGTGGCAAAGACTTAAGAAGTGTTAGGTTGGGATCGTTAAGAGTTAAGTAAGGTAAGTAAATTAAGTAAGTTGAATTAAGTTAAGTAATTAACAACCTAAAACTGAATGAATGTTTTAGGACTTGGGAGTTTGGACTCCGGAAGAGAGTAAGCAGCCGAACGACCAACGGTGAACGGTACAGTTGTTTCTTCTTGTGACCTGCTTGCTAACGAGGTGTCCCTCGGCTTGTGTGCTATTTGTTTTGTGTGCTCACTAAACAAGATAAAGCATGCAACCGGAACATATTATATATTGTATATTGTGTTGTTGTGATGTTTGAAAACTAACACAACATACCGTGAGAACTTGCTAACCAATGCTTAGTAAGAAATTGAGTGAGAATAAGGAACGCCCCCTAATGAGGGACGATATGAACCGAAAGAGGTTAACCAACAAACATGGTCTTGAGACTATTACTAACTGAACTTGAGTGAGGAATCCGGAATGGTACCGGCACATGTGTATTGGGGGAAGTCGGTATCCTTATCAAATCCGTCTTCCAAAGATGACTTGTCCTCGGACTCGTCGCCTAGAGTCGACATATAGACTCGACCTCCTCGGACTTCTTGTTTTAGGAGGGAGCATACTGAGATGGTGTAGTGGGATCTACCTAAATGCCCAACTAATTCTAACAAATATTGTTTATGTAAACCAATGGAGCTGATAACTCATTGGTTAGGGTTACGTTACCCGACAGATAAACAATGAATTAAGGAACAACCATTCTAATTAAAGAACGGTTGACTTAATTGAGATGAGATTTGAGATAAGTTACAACCATTTCTACTTAAAGAATGGTCTGTATTCTAAGACTGAGTTAAGTTACAACCAATCCCTTCCAGGAACGGTTTGTATATTGAGATTAAGTTAAGATTAAGATTAAGGTAAGGTTAAGTTAAGTTACAATCATTCCTTTTTTAAAGGATGATTTGTATTGAGATTAAGATTAAGACAAGCTACATCCACTCCTTATTAAAGGATGGTTGTTTCTAAGATTGAGATAAGAATCAGATTGAGGTAAGATAAGGATGAACTAAGATTAAGAGGGAATATTACTTAAGGAGTTAAATAGCTAACTCTCTAATTAAGGGAACGCATTTAAGTCGTTCATTGTGTGTGAACTTTGATTGTTCATATCTGAGTTGTTGTTTACTGCACTTTCTATTATGTTGTGCATCTAATCAACCTCCATGCTATCGACAATTAGTCGTCGTAGCCACGTTAGCTTGGGGGCCATGAGAGGATAGTACCAGCATTCGTGCTGACCCCCTCGGGGGCTTCTTTTTACTACACAGGTGAACATCAGGAGGCGGCTGTCGCAGGAGTAAGAAGAGGATACAGCTGTTAAGGGTTTAGTGTGGCCTACGAGTTGTGCATGTACACTCGTATGGCAATTTGAGTTAGTAATGTATAGGTTGTGAGTGGTTGTAAGAAGGTTATGTAAATGGTTAAGGTTGTTAGACTAATGTTCGGTATATTCTGTAGTCAGACCGTGGCAAGGTCCTGGATTGTAAAGAATTCCGCTGTGACATGTGTATATTTATACTGTTAAGTTGCGAGACCACATTTGGATTGAGTTGGGGTGTTACAAAAAGTGGTATCAGAGCGTAGTTACGCTCTGAAGACTAGGAATTACCGAACTTAGGAAGATATTGAGGTTGAGATTGAGTTATGGGTTAAGGGTTGAGAGATAGAGTGTGAGGTGCGTTAGCCAGGACTCCCCGGTGTTTACCGGATATCCATAGTACCTAGGCCCGCCCTCCACATCCCTAACCCTGATTAAGTGGAACGAACGCCAGAGAGAAGAAAGCCTTCTCTTACTCGGGGAAACCCGATCTGGCAGTTAGCTAACAGTAAGCAATACGAGAAACAACTTGTTGCACAACAGTTATGGAGAACTTGGAGGTTTTTAATGGAGCGCAATAGAGGAACAGGCGCTACCTATGAAATTCTATCAATAAGGAACGGAAATTACCGGCAACATGGGTCGACATGCTATGCAGTCGAAATAACCCGCAATACCAATGATAAGGAAAGCACTACGCGTGCAATAGATAAGGAAATGATAAGAGGCGTGAGTACCGGACAGCGGTCCGAGTGAGCATAACAGCGGGAAAATACAAAGCATGAGGATTGAGATCACTGGAATGTCCAGTTAAGAACCGGGAACTCCAAACCCCATACGATGAAAAAGGTTGCAAACCTGCCCGACATAACGCGGACAACGGTGGAAACACATATAAATTGTATACCGAAATAGGACTACGATGTAGTGCCTAAAGGAGAATCATTACTTAGTAACCACGTCAGGATGTGTGGAGACAAGAGCGAGGATTAAAACATAAGGAAATATTAAGGGGTTCCCTCAGAAAGAGGAACGCCCTAATAGATGACAGTACTGTCAAACAACAAGGAAACTGCCGGATGGACGGTTATCCAAAATAAGTGATTATCGAAGGAGTCCCGAGGACTACCAATTATATGGAAATTAGAAGGAAGTGTCGCTACCGACGTACCTTGTACCAGTAACCCATCCTGCATGGCGCACTTGCCGTAGCAAGTGCTACCATGGCTAAGTCACACAGAAAGCCATCATGGCGAGATAAAAGAACACTACAGTCGTGATACATATTAGTACCGGATTGTAAATCTATAAGAACAGAAAAATAAGACCTTGGAAAGGCCCGACGGCCTGACCATAATGAGGTGAACCGACACATCAGCCAGCAGGGAGCTGAGCTTAGACGGAATACTAAACGATATGAATATGAGCAACGGTACAACCGACAGTACGGTAAGAACACCAATCTCAAACTCCAAGGGGAAAACCTAAGAGATTGCTCGGTATCGCGAGCAAAAACACTATATAAGCAATAAAATACAAGGGATGTATTATAAGCTACTATTGAGACTGTTGAAGCATCGACTCACAACGAAAACGGGATAAGACTCCCAGAGTGACCATTAAGGATACCAATAACAACATTCTTCAATGAAGATGTTGGACGACCCAGAAAATAAGGGTAAAAGAAATGAACATAAGCTATAACCTACTAAGGATTAAAATGTAGAATCCCAACAGAGGGAAGCTCAGCGGATTACCCACACAGAGCGGGCATAGTCGAACCGAACAACCGATGAATGACAGTTAACACTGTTTGCTTAACTCATTAACACCCAAGTATGATTGTTCATCAACGGGTGGCGTAGTCAACAGAAGTTGAACGAAGCGTTGAGATGAAGGTATAAGATGACTGGATGATATCCAACTTGAACACCTTAAGGCAAACGCCTAATGCGAACCTAACTTTGACTATTAAAAGACATAAGTCTAATAAAATGACAGCATTGTCAAAGACATTAAGTAACCTCAGAACACCTGAACAACTTCCATAGCCGGAAGCAGGATGCAGCAACTTACCATGAAACCCGATATTACATTTAGTATGTAACCTAACGGTGGATGAAGTTCCAGAACCAGAATCTCATAAGGAAGACCTGCAGATGAGTAAGAGTACAAATAATAAACTGAGACATTAAGCATTAGGAGCCTACGAGCCAAGGATGTTAACCGCATCAGAGCCCGAGGCGCAGTAAGTTATAAGGGAGCTTATTTAAGCCATGAGGAACTACAATTCGTAGAAATGAATGGTTACCGAACCTATAACTTAGATTGGGAAGAACATTACCAAGAAAGGGTACCAATGAGAATATTGAGATAATGCTAAGGACAGGAGCGGAGAACGAACCATGCCTTTTAGGGTGGGGATACCTCTCCTTGTTGTGAGGCCATGAGTGGGAATAAACTCCTCAAAAAGGGCTTTCACTTATTAGAGATAAAATACACTTTATTTAGGAAATGCAAACTATGAACTTTGAGATCACTTTAGAACATACCAGATACACTTGAGTAATAAGGAAGGTCGCACAGATAGACCCCATATCCAACACCCAGGATGTAAGAATTAGAAATGGTCAGATAAACATTGTGACTGCACATTGTGGCACGTCAATTAATCAATGCTCAGAAGAGCTTGTGATTCAGTGGACGACTTCTTCAGTAACCAGTTAAAACTACATAGCAGATAACATCACTAAGGATAAAAGAAAGCGAAAGAAATTAGCCTACTTACGAATCTAGATTGGAGCAGAACATCTTTACATCAAGAGTCAACTATTTTACAACACCGTACGGCAACCGCCATACACCGGAATGAAAGAACTCCCAGTGTGTTTACACTAAGAAGGGATTGGGTATAAGTTAAGACATTAGAATAAGTGAGTAAGAGATTGCACCATTAATGGGCAACATGGTAAAGACCAACTACCACGGTAGTAGTGGTCGTGAGTACAATAGTTAGAAAGGTGGATTAAGTCATGGTGCGCGGTAAGGCGACCATTATTGGATGAGCCGTCAAATATTGACACTGAGGCAATTAGATTCATGAGTTAAGATTAACATAAGTAAGAAAATAAGATGGTAGACGAACTGAGCGCTGATGCCAGTAGTCTGGACCTGGTTAGGTAAAATTTCGCAGGAAGCACACTACCCATTCCTTAAGGAACTGGAAGTGCTTTCCTAATAGAAGGAATATGAGAAAGAAGATAAGAGGCTCTATGGAAAGAGACCTCAGATATTAAGTGACCGAATCAATACGGAATACAGGAAGGAGCTAGAGCATACCATACCCGAGAACACAATAATGGATTTCCCTTGATTAACTTCAAGAAACAATAAATGTTATTATGGAACGATGAAGAGGAGATCGACAACAGAATACTTCTTAATTAGCAATAGCTAAACGTGTGACGGACACTATGAGTTTACTAAAACGAGACGTGGGACGACTGCACCCCACAGGGGCTTGCAGGCCTGACACGCTCATTTATGAGTTAGTTGGGTAAGTAGTAATGTACCAGTAAGGTACCCCATGCATGTGAACGAGTGGTGTAAGGAACACGGGAAGTAGTCGACTCCGTACCACCGACAACGACGCAAGATAACAAGAACAGCTACTACCACAAACAGTCAAAGAGAAGAATTCAGTTGAACCAGCAACACAGAGGAACCAGAGAACAGATAATTAAGGACTATGAAGTGCGAAAAGCACGGATTATTAAGTACAGACATTGGATATGTCTTAAGATGTAAGGGATTAAGACTGTAAAGCGCATTATGCACTAAACAGTAGTTTCAGGATAGGAATCATCCTCAGACCAAAGGTCAGTTGGGGAGAACAATTTAGACATTCGAGAAAATACTAAGAGAATGAGCGTAAGATCTTCAAGGAGAATAGATAGACGGGCTACAACTCATCAAGGCCGTGTATATATAAAGATAACACGTGTCCATTGAGAGACTAATATTCCTAAACAGTAAGGATGCAGAAGGATATATAATGCTATTAAAAGCTAAGTGAGGCAATTAAGCCTAAGATTATCAGAGTCGCGCAGCGGAAGCTAGCAGACCACTACCTTTGAAATTAGACCAAACTAAGTTAAGGAAACGGTATAAGTACCGTTAAGAATCCTCGATACAGAGACTAAGTCATTTCTGATCGAATTATAAATAAGATAGATGACGTGGAAGCTAGAATGCTTGGTAAGAATTAGACATCTTGAACTTATGTTCAAAGATCATGTAATGTTGATTACGTGGGCGTAATCCATTTTAAGGGGGGTAGAGCGAAAACCGCTTAGCGTATGTTTGTGTACTGAGTACATAAACTACGGTGTGCATAGCACAAAATAATTTGAGAATATGTTTTATATAAACATTTTGAGATAAATCATGGTTATTACACACAGAAGATGTGAATACCATACATATTAAGTACCTATCTTGTTAACTCCGGTGTGAGTACAAGTTAAGAGAATTAAGGAAGAGGATTAAGGAGACTTAAGGAATAAGGAATATATGAGGTATAAGTCGATATGAGACTATGTGTGAGATAAGAATAAGATAACACTATGAGATATATTTGATATGAGAGAGGAAGTAATAGTATGAATGTTGGTATGAGACTGATATGAATTTAGTAGGATTTAAGTCTGGAGGTAGTTACTAAGAGATGAATTGAGAATGTTTGATGGACTTAGTCCACACTTTGGAGATGTATTGATTATGATTAGAAGAACTAAAAAGATAGAAAATTGGACATGTGAATTATTTGGATGTTTGAAAATGACGTGGGAGGTGGAACTTGATTTTCTAGGGATCAAGGGAAACCGAACACAAATTGGAGTGGAAGGATGGTTCTACACTGATGCTGATCACATCAGGGTAGGATTATTCCTGAAACTCCCTACCAGTGGTCACAATTAAATCACACTAAGGATATAGACCTTGGATAAAATGAAATTGGAGTTGCTTGTATTTTTAATTAGAGGAATTATTCCTCACATGACCTCGTAAAAAGGATTACCTTTTTACTGAGTCTCGCCCATGAAGTCGAGGACGCACGAGCCTTTGTCTTCGGACCGGTGACATGGGGAGAGCAGCGTGTTTTGTATTCTAGCCCATGGTGACGAGGACGAATGAGCCATTGTCTAGGACCGGTGACAGGGAGAATACGTTGGAAATTATGTGAATTTTAATCATCAAAAGGAACAAAAGGAATTTTGAGTGCTACACATGCTTAAGCATGTTGTGATATTTAAGTATAAGAATGTGGTGGATCCAATGATCCAATGAGATTAAGTATACATAAGTGTGATCTATATGATCTAAGGAAGGAGGTAAGGCATGTATTTAATAAGATAAGATGCATGGGAACTTTGGGGACAAAGTTCTTTTAAGGGGGGTAGATTGAAATACCCCAAACCTAAGTATGCTAAGTAAACATCAAATCATGATGTAGTAAGGCTAAAATATGCCTTAGAAAGATTGGTAGACAATTTAAACCAAGGAAAACACAAGAAAATGCCTTAAGGGCAATCAGGGCAAAAACGGCTCTAAGCTTGGAGAGACTTGGGTGAGTACCCAAATATCATGATAAGACCTTAGTAATATTCTAATGGTCATTTTAAATCAATTAGCAAAGAAAACCAAGCTTGAAAACAAGTTAAAAACAAAAATGGCTTTAAGAAGTCTAAGCACATTTTTGAGAAATTGTCTTGGAATTGAGTTTGAGTGGCTAAATGTCCATCATTTTAATCAACATGTGTACTAATTAGTATCACATTAGGAAGCCTAAATCAATGGGAAACCAAAAATTTCAGAAATATGTGCACTGATTAGTGAATAGTGCCAAATAGTGGACTAGTTTAAGTTTTAATTAACTTAAGTCAATTAGTGGTCAAACAAGACCATAAATACTTGTTATAATGAGGGGGCCGGTTTTTCTAAGGGTGGAGGAGTCACCATAAGTAGTCAAATAAGAAAGGAAAAGAAGAGTAAGTAAGAAAGTTACTATTTGCTTTATTAAAGCAAATATCACATATTAGCCACCTTTCTTCCTCTCTCTTTCATTTCTCCTTCCTTCCACGATTTTTCTTTCTCCTTCCCTGCTCCAAACCGTGAGTGAAGTCTCCATTTATGCTCCATCTTCAAATGCTCACCAAATGTTCATTTTAGCTCCAAATCAAAAAGTGAGCATAGATTATTCTTAGTTAGACCAAGACCTACCTTTCTATCTTTTCAAATCCTTCAAAGCTCCATTTGGTGCCATGAGAAAACTCCATTGATGGGGGAAAATCAAGTTGAAGAGCTCATTAGCTTCTCCATTCTCTAAGGTAAAGAAAATGTAAGAAAAACCATGTTTCCACCATTTCTACACATTACCGAAAATTACTACTCATGGGGATTCATTTTCATGCCTTGTTCTAGCTTGTTTTCTATTCTCCAAGGGCTAGAGGAGGTCCTTCTTGATTCATATCCAAGCCTACCTTAAGACTTCAAGGTAAAATATTCATTATAAGACCTTAAAACACATTTTTAACCTAGGTTTTCATTCCTTAAGGTTAGTGTATTGTTTTAGCACTGTGAGTCTTTGAATATTGATTAGAACATTGGCAAAGGAAATTAATTGGGTGGCCGAGATTCATTCAAGAAAATCCTTAAGGAGGAAGTTAAGAGGAGCTTGAGAAAACAAGGTAAAATGCTTACCTAATGGTGGTTTAAGATTAAGGAATGAGTTTTAGATAAATACCAATGTGGCTTAAAGCTTACATTGTGTATTGGGTTATAAGACCTAAGAAAAAGAACTTAAACAAGTTTATGAACTTGTGGTTAAGGAGCTAATGAGAGTGAGTTAGCAATATAAGTTTAAGGGGATTTTAAGAGCATTAAACTACTATGAGATTGATGGGTGTATTTGCAGGTTGAAAGCTTATATATGTGGGAAATTCAGTGTTTAAGTTTAAGTCATTTAAGGGCCTAAGAGCCATGTCATTTAAGAGCCTTAGTGCTATGCAATTTAAGATTATTGCAATATATTGAGTTATTATGAATGAGTTGATTTGGATGAGATATGATGAGAAAGAACTTGATGTGTGTGAGATGGTTAAATGAGGAAAAATAATGCATTTGGGCATGATAAGATACTAGGGGAGCTATGGCGAAATTTCAGTAGAAAATAAGTGTTTAGGCGATGGTGGTGAACTAAAATGACCTAGGATTTACTAGGAATCATTATGAGGAATTTGAGTGGAGATTAGTTAACTAAGGAGTTCTTGAGGTTTAGAATGACCTAGAGATGTCTAGGAGGAATTGGAGGAATGGTGAGTGTTTGAAACACCAAAATCATGAGATGAGGAATGTAAGACTTGTGCATAAGTGTAAGGAGAAGGGGTAATGCTTAAGGTGATTTAGATATGTTCTAAGGGAAATTAATGACTAAGGAAGTACTAGGAAGTCTTAGAGGTGTCTTGATGAAAATGGGGTGAGATAAAGTGTTATAATGAGTTATAATGACTTAGGCACTACCTTGGGGGATTTAGGAATCAAGAGAATGTAATTGAGTATTTAGAACTTAGGCAAATGTTGGTAAACAACTAGGAAGGAAATAAGGTGTTGGTGTATGGAAGCTTAAGCTCGTGAAGGAAAGTAAATGCATAAGAGAGTTCTAGATGATGAAAGATGCTTGGGAGATGATGTGATGGTGATGAGAAAACATTTGGCATAGAGATTACAATAGGTGTGAACCACCACCTAGAAACCTAGTGAAAAACATTATAAGAAGTTGGCATTATTACAATGAAAATGCATAATGATCAAGGTGGATATTGGTGAGTGATTAATGGTTTTAGAGGAATGTTAAAGTGTATTTGAGGGACCTAAATGAGGTTGAACATAATAGTATACATGGGAAGAGTTTGGAGTTGAAAGAACATATTATAGAAGAATCTGTAGTGGACCGACCCAGGGTCCGACCCAGTTCTGGGTCGGTCGGACCTTGCTAACCCAGAAAATGTTTCGGCAATAGACCGACCCATAAGGTGGGTCGGTCGGTGGGTCGGGGCAAGATTTAATGTAGGAAAATGGGTTCGGTAAGGGACCGACCCAGAGGGTTTGGGTCGGTCGTCTAGCTCTGGGTCGGTCGGATGGGTTCCAAAAGACGGAGGAGTTTCTGTAATGGACCGACCCAGGGGTTGGGTCGGTCGGTGGGTCGGTCGACCCTTAACACATAAAAAAAAAAGAAGAGAAATTTTGAATTCTAAGAATGGCAATGGGTAATAAGGTATACCTTTGGTAGGGTGGTAATGATTAGGACCCTAAGAACTTAAGGAATTAAGCTAAGATTAAGTATAAGTTTTAATGTTTAAAGTTAAGGTTGTAAGCTAAGTGGCAAAGACTTAAGAAGTGTTAGGTTGGGATCGTTAAGAGTTAAGTAAGGTAAGTAAATTAAGTAAGTTGAATTAAGTTAAGTAATTAACAACCTAAAACTGAATGAATGTTTTAGGACTTGGGAGTTTGGACTCCGGAAGAGAGTAAGCAGCCGAACGACCAACGGTGAACGGTACAGTTGTTTCTTCTTGTGACCTGCTTGCTAACGAGGTGTCCCTCGGCTTGTGTGCTATTTGTTTTGTGTGCTCACTAAACAAGATAAAGCATGCAACCGGAACATATTATATATATGTATATTGTGTTGTTGTGTGATGTTTGAAAACTAACACAACATACCGTGAGAACTTGCTAACCAATGCTTAGTAAGAAATTGAGTGAGAATAAGGAACGCCCCCTAATGAGGGACGATATGAACCGAAAGAGGTTAACCAACAAACATGGTCTTGAGACTATTACTAACTGAACTTGAGTGAGGAATCCGGAATGGTACCGGCACATGTGTATTGGGGGAAGTCGGTATCCTTATCAAATACCGTCTTCCAAAGATGACTTGTCCTCGGACTCGTCGCCTAGAGTCGACATATAGACTCGACCTCCTCGGACTTCTTGTTTTAGGAGGGAGGCATACTGAGATGGTGTAGTGGGATCTACCTAAATGCCCAACTAATTCTAACAAATATTGTTTTGTAAACCAATGGAGCTGATAACTCATTGGTTAGGGTTACGTTACCCGACAGATAAACAATGAATTAAGGAACAACCATTCTAATTAAAGAACGGTTGACTTAATTGAGATGAGATTTGAGATAAGTTACAACCATTTCTACTTAAAGAATGGTCTGTATTCTAAGACTGAGTTAAGTTACAACCAATCCCTTCCAGGAACGGTTTGTATATTGAGATTAAGTTAAGATTAAGATTAAGGTAAGGTTAAGTTAAGTTACAATCATTCCTTTTTAAAGGATGATTTGTATTATTGAGATTAAGATTAAGACAAGCTACATCCACTCCTTATTAAAGGATGGTTGTTTCTAAGATTGAGATAAGAATCAGATTGAGGTAAGATAAGGATGAACTAAGATTAAGAGGGAATATTACTTAAGGAGTTAAATAGCTAACTCTCTAATTAAGGGAACGCATTTAAGTCGTTCATTGTGTGTGAACTTTGATTGTTCATATCTGAGTTGTTGTTTACTGCACTTTCTATTATGTTGTGCATCTAATCAACCTCCATGCTATCGACAATTAGTCGTCGTGGCCACGTTAGCTTGGGGGCCATGAGAGGAAAGTACCAGCATTCGTGCTGACCCCCTCGGGGGCTTCTTTTTTACACAGGTGAACATCAGGAGGCGGCTGTCGCAGGAGTAAGAAGAGGATACAGCTGTTAAGGGTTTAGTGTGGCCTACGAGTTGTGCATGTACACTCGTATGGCAATTTGAGTTAGTAAGATGTATAGGTTGTGAGTGGTTGTAAGAAGGTTATGTAAATGGTTAAGGTTGTTAGACTAATGTTCGGTATATTCTGTAGTCAGACCGTGGCAAGGTCCTGGATTGTAAAGAATTCCGCTGTGACATGTGTATATTTATACTGTTAAGTTGCGAGACCACATTTGGATTGAGTTGGGGTGTTACACTCGAGATATATATAATCAGAGTCGATGCATTTTGGAAACCCAGAATTTAGGATTGTCTAGTTGCATTATGATTACAAATGAGAGGATGGCTGAAATAAGTCCACTCGATATATTATATTCTAAGGATCAAACTGATCATTGGACGGATGCTCTACCGCTAATGTGGCTTCAGCCGTTGGTGAACCACCATTTAATATGGGTAATAAGGAGGAACCAGATGCATTATCGTTGGTGTTGCTACTACCGTTGGTGACTGTTGAGGTTAAAACCTAATTCGGCAAGTGTACCAGTCTTTGTAACAAGTTTTCCTAGAAAGTATTCCCTAGGTTATTGAATTAATGAAATCGGAAAATAGGAAATTGGGGGGTTTAATTGATGAAATTGAATTTCTAAAGGTAAAATAAACAATAACAAAAACAATAACTGCAGAAAGGAAAGTGTCTCGATTTCCTTGATAATTTTGGGAGAAATCCTGGTTTACTACTCTTCCTAATTCTCGGTTCCCTTCTCTATGTGTTTACCAAATTCTAGACTAAAATCCTAGATCAGATTAATTCACGTTCGGTCTCCCGCTCGGTGAAATCTAATTAGCAATTACTAAACCCTAACTCTCGCTTTGAATTTCCTAATTACTAACAGGTTTAAGTATGACCTAGTTAGATAATCAGCTAATATTTTAGAGGAATGGCCGTCTCCAAATTAACTGGTTTTGTTCCTGTAGTCTATTGAATGCCACAGTTCTCACTTGTAAGAAAACAAACATGTAATCTCTAATAATTGGCCAGATTATCAGAGAATCAATATAAACAAAGAAAAAAACTTTAATCAGATTAAAACTGGTAAAACCACAAAGATATTGGAACTTTGAATTCAGATTACATAGCAAACCGGAATCTAAAAGTACTACTCAGCCATAGACAAGTTAACAATAAACAAATCTACAGAAAATAGTATTATAAAAGTAGAAAAAGAAGAAACTCTGGTTTGAGACTCCGAGGTGAAGTCTCTGTGTTGAATCCCCAATCTATACTGCTCAAACTCCCAATCAAAATCTTCAAAATCTGCTAACTCTCTATCTGATGTCAAGAATCTCACGTAGAATGAGACTTAGGTCTAAAGTCTAGTCCAGCCTCCTTTATTATGCGGCGTCCTCTCTCCCGTAAGGGATAATAACTTTTATCTTTAATTCCATATCTTAACAAAACTCCGGCCTCTTATTAAATATTGGTCCAGGTTTGCAAACAAGTACGCAAACCCGGACCACCTCTTATACTAGGTAGAATGTTTCTCTGAAGGATGGTCCAAGTTTACAAACAAGTACGTAAACTCGGACCACGTCTGAAAATAGGCAGTAAGGTCTTCGATGGATTGGTCCGGGTTTACAAACTGGGACACAAACCCGGACCAACATAAAAACACGGCAGAAGGTTGATCAAAGAGATGGTCCGGGTTTGCAAACAAGTACGCAAACCTGGACCAGTTGTGGAGTTGAACTGTTACATTCAAAACTCAACATTTGACTCTGGTTTGACTTCCATTGGTTGACTCAAACTCTAAAGTCTTCGTTTAAGCATCTTCTTGAGCATTTTACCCTGAAAACATATCAAATCAATCATAGGAGACAAATATAACAATAAAGCGTAAATAAAACAATAAGGAAGGAATTTAAAGTCATAACGTAGATAATTAAGCATGAATTAGCCTCGTAAACTTAGGCAAATTCTCGACTTATCAGTGACCCACCATGTAATAGGGGTAATGGGTTGGAAACATGTGGTCTCTTAGCATGGCGACTGTTAAGGATTAAGAATTAAACAAATGAAGTAATTTTTTTATCAGCTAAACATTAATACAAAACTTCAAGTAACTTTTGTAAAGTTTGGGTAACGAACTAAGGGCCTTGAAGGCCAAACAACGAAGATGGTCCCAAAGAAAACAACCCTCGTATCGTTGTTATCTGAACTTGTTTATTGGATTGATTGTGTGAATGATTTATATGTGGAATTTGTGGTGATGTATGATTGGATGAGCTATTGAAATGTTTAAACTATGTTTAAGTTATGCTTATGTATTAGTTATTGCTAAATAATATGGAATTGCATGAAAATGGAACTGTATGCTAACTCGACCAAATAACTCAAGGGGTCTAAGAGCGCATGATGGTTGCATGATGACATACTCATTGGTTCTGTTGAGTCTTGTATGACAAACATATTATAGGTACATAATTGAAGTCGACGTTGGAGTGCAGGATTGGGTAGTGAGCGGTATACTACCCTTACAGATTGTATTTTAGGTTATGTTTCAAATTATATTTAGGGGAACATGTTAGTATAGCTTAGACTGCTTACAGGATTTGTATATGTTGTAATTTGGATTAGATTATCTCTCAGTTATCACAGCATTTTATTGTATTGTATTTGGAAGTCTTGTTATTCGCATGGGTGAGTAACGGCGGTAACACCCATGGTTAAGGTTGTATTTAATTTCCGCAGCTCAAGTCTAATTTATTATGTTAATGGCTTGTTTAAGGCATGATTATGAAGTAGAGGTGTTACAAAAGTGGTATCAGAGCCCGCTCTGGTGACTAAGACATAGTAGTAGAACAATGTGAGCATAGGATTTTGGGGAGTGAGAAACCATGTGTGAGCTTTGTGATCTAGAAAACTCCTAGGAAGGTTGAATACATGCTAGTATTAGCCTAGAAGGCGCCTGAAATGCTGGATAACTATGAATGTGGTATATTACCAAGTAAAGGTCTAACCCACCCTTCTGACAAATGTTGGGAACTAGTAGGGAAGAGGTATTAATGGAGAACGAGGCATGCCAAAGGGTGATTGAGGTCATGCAACCCCAAATATCGCTGAGATGGTAATAACCATCCTCACTCATTGGAAGTATATCCCGGGGAAATGGGAATAGTACCCCACCCACCGCTGCTCGTGCCTCAAGTGCTGCCTAAAGAGGCAATTGAATAAAAAGCGCCAAGGAGATGAAAATATTCCTCCTATTCAGAAAGACCCGACCTGGCTGCTATAAGATGTTATGTCATCAAGATGAGAAAAGAACTTGTAATATGGTATATTACCTAGGACCAGAAGATCCTGATAGCAGCATGTTATCCAAAAGACGTTACCTACACTTAGTAGCAAGTAATAGTTGTGAAGTCAAGATCCTTTAGTTTTGATGATAGCAAACCGGTGTTGTGTATCTAACATATTTTATTGAGTTAGAATTCAGACAATCAGGTGGAAGAGTGGTTTAGCACGCAAGGTGCAAGCGCACTTAGCTCGTGACATGTGCCCATCCAGTCGGGCACCTGTCTGCAATAGCTCCAGCAAAACTCCTAGTGCACACGGGAACTCAAGCTCTACACAACAATGACTCTCATGCATCAGATGCAATAGAATGACAAAATACATCAAGTGAACCAACAAGCTCGAGCATCCACACAAGCTAACCGACAAGCTCTAGCAGAACCAACTAGCTCACGAAAAAGACTTGCTCATTCATGAACAAGATAACAAGACACGGTCAGGGCTATTAAGAGGCACTCATTACATAACATTAATGAAGCTTTGGGCAGCATTAATGAAGTTGTCAAGATCAGGCAAGTGGAGGACACAAGTCGTAACCGACCACCTACCATTGTCGTCAATGTGTCCAACCACAGGATGACACTTGTCTTGACTGCACCAACTAAAGCAAGTTGAGAATCAGTCTATGTACGAGCTTAGCTACTCTGTTGAGGACAAAGGGACAAACGGCTCCTAGAGAATAGCATAGATACAGATTGGTTCTTATAAGTCTAACGAACTTATGTGCATAAATATGATGTATAATGTTATATGCAAAATAAGCGAGGTCACACATATGAAGAGAGAGATAACTAAGAGCAAGTATGAGTCATGCTGAGTGTATCTAAGTGTGTGTAAGGACTAAGAAGTTGGTGAGCTTAGTAGGACTGGGTTGTTAAGTTAATACTGTGAGTATTTGGTAGACTGACCAGTCGGGGAACAGTTACGGAACCGTAGGCCTGCTGTCAGGAAGGGTAGAGGAGTTTGGTGATAAGTCCATAACTGTCCCGGAGTCCATAGGTAGAGCGGAGGGAGATTGAGTGAATTTCTGTGTGTAAATTCTCAATTGAAAAGAAAGTTCCAGTTTGAGTTTATCATGTTCTTCCCTAAACTATCAAGTCATTTATTCAGTACAAAAGACCCGTCCATGACAGGTCGAGGACGTATCTGGAAGAGGTTGCTAGTTTCAATTGGTATTAGAGTAGGGTTCTTCTAGAAAGCTAACTCCTTTTGAAGATGATCAAAATGTCTCGCTTAAACCTACTAGCATCAAAAGAAGGTTCCACACCAAATCGACTACCACTTTTCAATGGAGACAACTACACTCACTAGAAGAACAGGATGGAGTTCCACATCAAGTATGATGATCCAAGAATGTGAATGGTAGTATCACGAGGTGAATACACCTTTCAATATGGTCAAGGAAATAACATATCCATCGACAACATGCCAGACGATCAAATCCAGAAATTGATATTCAATGCAGGAGCAGTAAGAATCCTACACTGTGCATTACTACCTGAACAATATTCCAAGGTAGCCTTTGCTAAAACAGCCAAAGAAATTTGGGAAACATTGGAAGTTACCTATGAAGGAAATGATGCGATCAAAAAGACTCGCATTGAACTACTACTTACTCATTGGAGCTGTTCAAGAAGGAAGAGAAGGAGAGCATTTCTGAAATACACACTAGGTTCACCAAGCTGATCAATGAGGTGCTTGTGCTTGGAAGAACTATCTCAAATGAGGATCAAATTTGAAAATTTCTCAGATCACTTTCTGTTTCCTTTGATAGCAAAGTTAATGCTATGCAAGAAGTCCATGATCTCTCAAAGATGTCTCTGGCAGACATGCTGGGGTCCTTGATGGCATTTGAGCTAAAATTGCAACAAAGAAGTTCAGAAAGGTCAAAAGGGAAAGTGGAAAATGTATAGCCCTTCAAGTAGCCGAAAAAGAAGGGTACGAGTTAGAAAAGGACGATGTTAAGATGGTCCCTTATGCCAAGAGGTACTTTCAAAAATTTCTCAAAAATAATATGAGAAGAGGAAAAGACTCCAAGGAATTTGACGATCGCCAAAGGAAGAGCAAAGATAGATGTTTTGGGTGTTCAAAACGTGGACACCCCATCAAAGATTTCCCGCAATGACCCCGAAAGGATAACGACAGGGTCAAGAGACCTGACCAAAAAACATTCAACGAGAAACCAAAGAGAGAAGCCTTCATTGCTGCATGGGGAGACTCAAAGCTCAGTGGTGACAATCAAACCACTGACAGCGATCACTCGGGAGATGAAAAGGCTCATTTCTGCCTTGAGGAAATGTTATGTATGGCTCAACACAATGAGAAGTCATATGAGTAAGAAAAGGAAACTAAGGTAAACTATCCTCAACTTAGAAGGAAAGTTCATAAAGTTGAACTTCTAGGACTCAGAAAATTCTCCCTCATATTGGTTGATCAACTAGAGGCACTTGAAATTGAAAATAAGGTGCTCTTGGAGGAAAATGGAAAACTAGAGAAAAGTTCAGACAAAGATAAGGTAGTAAAACTCACCAATGCACTAAAGAAACTACAAAATAATTATTGTGAAACTCTTGTTGTTCATGAAAAAATGAAGCTAGGTAAACAACCTGAGATCGATTAGTTGATTTCTGCTCTCAACAAGAAAGAGAAAGAACTAGCGTCCTTTAAAGAAAATGTGTAATACTAGAAAATGATGCTAGAACACCCATGAAGAATAACAAACAGGAACCCATTAAAGAGGAGTCTGTCACCTATACAAACAACCCGGTCACCACGAGGCCAAATGTCACAGAACACTCTTTATCTGACATTGGCAATTAGAAAGAATTGAGCTAAATGGGTAATAAAAAATGATCATAGAACATAATCTTTTGGTGGAAATGGGTCCAAATGTTTTTGGGACCCTAACCCCACACAACTAATTTGTTAAGTGCATAATCGAGTGGGAAGAGATCCCTGCTGGTACATCGAAAATGGGTGCTCGGAATATATGACAGGAGACAAATGGAAGTTCCTCTCACTCGAATCAGGAGGCCAAGGAACCGTTTCCCTTGGCAACAACAAAAAGGGAGAAATCATCGGTGTAGGTAAGGATGGTTTTACTTCAAGATATGTCACTGATAATGTCAATCTAGTTAATGGATTATAATTTAATTTGCTTAGTGTATCTCAAATTTATGACAAAGGAAACTCTGCTCACTTCTATTCAACACATTGTAGCATAGTAAGTCTGAGCGATGGAAAGAAGTTGTTAAGAGGTAAAAGATGGAAAAATGTGTACGTAACAAGTCTGGAGGATATTGACAGTCTAAATCTTCCATGCTTAACTCTTCAATAGATGACTCCACATTGTAGCACAAAAGATTATGGCATGTTAGCATATCATTGCTACGAAAACTAGTAAAAAAAACAGTTGGTTAGAGGTCTCCCTGAGATTAAGAAACCTGAGACAAATCTATGTGATGTCAGTGTGAGAAGTAAAAAAACAAAAACTTCTTTCAAATTAAAGAACATGGTGAGCACGTCACTGCCACTTGAGCTACTTCATATGGACTTATGTGGACCAATGAGAATTGGGAGTTTTGGAGGAAATTGGATTGTGTATGTTATTGGTGATGATTACTCACAATTTGTGTGGACAGTCTTTATTACTTCCAAGGACAAACTCGTTGAGAAATTCCAAGCATTTGTAGGACAAGTCCAGGTACAACTTAATCTCAAAATCAAGGCCATACGGTCTGATCATGGGTCGGAGTTTAAAAATCAATAATTCATGAAAATGTGTGATAAACATGGAATCAATTACACTTTTTCAGCACCTAGAACACCCCAACAAAATGGGGTGGTTAAGCGCAAAAACAGAACGTTACAGGAAGTAGCTAGAGCTATGTTATTGGGCAGTAGTCCTCCTCAAGTTTTCTTGGCAGAAGTTGTGGAAACCGCTTATTACATCACACATAGAATGCTCATTCGACCTATCCTCAACAAAACACCTTATGAGTTTCTCAAAGGAAGGAAACCAAGCATAAGCCGCCTCAGAATATTCGGTTGTAAGTGCCATGTCCATAACAATGGAAAGAACTCCCTAGGAAATTTTGATGCCAAGAGTGATTTGGCAATATTCCTTGGATACTCGAAAAGGAGCAGGGCATACAAGATTTACAACGAAAGAACTCCGAGAGTGGAGGAGAGTGTGCATGTAGTGTTAGATGAAACTAAAACTCATGAGATCAAAGAATTGAAGAGGATGAAGCCTTTGGATTTGATCTAGCGAGGCAGGATCACACACAAAAAAAATAGAGATGAGTCACCGATTGAAGAACACATGTCTAACATGTCAATGACTAGTCAACAACATGACGTCGAAGGAAATAATGGTACCGAAGATCCTCTTTTTCATTCCTTATTTAACAAACTATTAGTTTAAATATTTGTATTAATCAATGTTTAATTTGTAACGGCATTAGAATATATTACTTTTATATGTTTATATATATAAATATATATTATGATTTATGGTAATTTATTTATTATTAAATTTAGAGTCTCCAAGTATTTGACAACTACCTGTTATTGGTATCTTTAGACTTTGAACTTGTAAACGAGGAGCAGTAAAGTTGATTGAGTGCTTGGTTAAAGTGAATTGTAGTCAAATACCAGGTTAGTTACTGCGTTCACTAACTTTTATTCACTCTATAAAAATAAATTTTTACAATGGAAGTGAATTTTTTGAATGTGTGATTGTGTTGATTTGAACTATTGTGTATTATGATAATTGCATTTTATTACATGAATGAATTATTTTGTAATGGATATCGGCGATTACTTGAATATTCTTTCTAAAACAGATTAATAAAAAATTGTTATGAAATTATTGATGCGATAATATATAAAAAGAAATTATGTAATCATGATTATTTATCACACAGTTTATTTTATGGTAGTATAAGTGGGTTTTGATTGATTAAATGATGAATAATAATTATTGATATAATTTTACAGAGAAGAAAATCATGGTGCATGTGGGCCGTATTATGACACATGAATGAGATGATAAATGTGGGCCGCATTAGGACGCATCCTGTGGGCCGCATTAGGACACAAATAGCCATATTTCTACTCCTTAGTCTTTTGTACTATTGGGAGTCTGCACACTTAGGGATTTAGTGGCAAGGTTGGATTCCCGGTTGTGTGTTGGGGTCCAGGTTACAGCTGTGTGTTGTACCCAAAAGTGAGAAAGATTGTTTTGTCCTGGCTGCATGTTGGGACAAGGAAGATAATTAAAATAATGTGGCTGACTAAGAACCAAACATGAAATATTACATAATGGTTATTTTACTATTGTGTGATTATATTGTTGAAATGACTTGTATGTTGATGCGTGGTTATAATGTTAAATTGTTTTCAAAGAGAAAATATTTTTAGGAAGAGAAGTGGTAACTTGCTCGATTTCCTTACTTTATTGTGGATTTTTCTGTGATTGTTTGGATTTCTGCCACAGGTACTCCTGAAGTATATGGGATGGGACAATGACTCCACTAGATTAAGTATTTACAAACAGTTTTATCTTAGACTTTGCGACATTCTTATTAATTAAAAGACTATTATATCATTGCTGCATTTCCTTTTATTAATAATAATAGTTTGGTAATTCAGTTAATTGTTTAGACCTTAGCACTCGTTTTATTGCGAGTGTGGCAATAATGCCCCGAGATTAGGCTTTGATTCCGCTGCTTACTAATATTAAACTTAAATGGTTAAATAATTGACCTAATAAAAGGTTAGAAAATCCAAGGAATTAGTGTTACACATACTCAGTGGTTGTGTTGAGCCTTTAATGGCGAACATATTACAGGTACATAATTGAAGACGACATGGGAGTGCGGGATTGGGTAGTGAGCGGTATACTTCCCTTATGAATTGTATTTTGGGTTATATTTCAGATTATATTTAGGGGAGCATGTTAGTATAGCTTATACTGCTCACGGAATTTGTATAAGTGTTGTAATTTGGATTAAACTATTGTTAAGTCAAGATCCTTTAGTTTTGATGATAGCAAACCTTGTGTTGTGTATTTAACATGTTGTCAAGCTCTATGATTCAGATAAACAAGCAAAAGAGTGGCTTCGCACGGAAGGTTGCAAGCGCACTCGGTTCATGACATGTGCCCAACAAGTCGGGCACCTGTCTGGGAGAGCTCACGTAAGATCTTCTAGCACATACAACAAGTCAGGCACCACACAAAAATATCTCTCATGCTTAAGAAGAAAATCAAAGACAAAGGACTGCAAGAGGATCGACATATTCATACACACTCATATACCCACATAATCAACTAGCACACGACAAGAACACAACTCATTAATGTGCAAGAGAACAAGATAAGTCAAGGGATATTAATCAGAAGGATTACATAGCTATAATGATATCTAAGAGAGCATTTATGGGCATTAATGAGCCAGACAAGTGGGGCACACAAGTGGTGCTCAACCAACCGAGAGAGCTGTCGCCGACGTGACCAACCATAAGGTGACACGTAGTCCAAACGTCTTCAGATCAAGTTGAAGACTCTCTACAAGTCTAGTGTGGTTGTTGTGTGAATTATAGGAGTTGTAGTAGACTCCTAGAGTCTAGGACTTATAGGACGGTAGTTACATTTTAACCAACCGTATATATACTTGCATTTATTTCATATGTAAGTAAGCCTGAACATATAGAGAAAAACAGAGAGATTATCTGAGCAAGAGTGATTCAGACTTAAGTATGTAAGGGATAGAGAGTTAGTGATCTAGTTAGGACTGGTGTTGTGTGTCAACACTTTGTAATTGGTAGACTGATCAGTCGGGAAGCGGTTGGGGAATCGTAGGCCGACTGTTAGGAGAGGGTAGAAGACTTTGGGGTAAAGTCCTAAACTGTCCCGGAGTCCATGTGTGGGGCGAGGGAGATTGAGTGAATTTCTTGTGTGTAAAATCACAATCAAAATGAAGTTTCCAGTTTAAGTTTATCTCATGTCTTTCCTTATTCAACAAAGTTTAGATTAAGTTTACCATACGTCCACGATCGATCGGGGACGCGCCAGGAGCGCTAGCTAGTTTCAACTGGTATCAGAGCGGGTCTCTTCTAGAAAGCTAACTGCTTTGGAAGATGATCAAAATGTCTCACGCAAGCCTACTAGCAGCAAAAGAATAAAATGGACTACCACTCTTCAATGGAGACAACTACACCCACTGGAAGAATAAAATGGAGTTTCACATCAAGTCTGATGATCCAAAAATGTGGGTGATAACACATGGAGAATACACCTTCCAGAACGCTCAAGGAGAAGATATATCTATTGACAGCATGACGGATGATCAAATCAAGAAGCTGGTATTCGATGATCGAGTCGTAAGAATTCTACACTGTGCACTGCGTCCTGAACTATATTCCAAGATAGCCTCAGCCAAAACAGCTCAAGATATATAGAAAACTCTTGAAGTCACGTATGAAGGGAATGATGAGATCAAAAAGGCTCGCATTGAGTTGTTGCTCACTCATTGGGAGCTATTCAAGAACGAAGAAAAGGAGAGCATTTCGGAAACGCATACAAGGTTCACCAAGTTGATCAACGAGATTTTGGTGCTTGGAAGAACTATCTCTAATGAGGATCAAATTCTGAAGTTCCTTAGATCTCTTCCTGCCTCCTTCAACAGCAAGGTCAATGCCATGCAAGAAGTCCATGATCTATCTAAGATGTCCTTAGCAGACATGCTAGGTTGCCTAATGACATTTGAGCTAAAACTACAACAACGAAACTCAGAAAGCTCAACAAAAGAAAAAAGGGAAAGGCATAGCCCTTCAAACAGTTGAAAACTCCGAAACAGGAGAAGAAAATGATGAGATGGTCCTCTATGCTAAGAGGTACTTTATAAAGTTCATGAGAAACAACATGAGGAAAGGAAGAGAGCCGAAGGAGACCGATGATCATCGCAAGAAGAACAATGACAGGTGTTTCGGGTGCTTAAAGTGTGGACTTCACATCAAAGACTATCCTCAACAACCCTGAGATGACAACGACAAGGTTAGGAAACATGTCCGAAGATCGTTCAACAAAGGGCCAAGGAAAGAAGCGTTTGTTGCTGCATGGGGAGACTTAGAGCTAAGTGACAATGATCATACCTCATATAGTGATTCCACGGAGGACGAGAAGGCTCAGCTATGCCTTGAAGAAATTTTCTTGATGGCGCAAGATAAGGACACTTTAGAGTCAGAAGAAGAAGATCAAAACAGAGTAAACTACTCTAAACTTAGAAATATGATTCTAAAGGCTAAACTTCCTGGACTTAGAAAGTTTTCTCTTATACTAGTTGATCAACTTGAGGCTTTGGAAAATGAAAATAAGGAACTTTTGGAGGAAAATGAGAAATTGGAGAAGAACTCAGACAATGATAAGGTAGAAAAACTTATGAAAGCTCTCATGAAATTACAAATCGATTATAGTGAAATTCTTTCTGCTCATGAAAAGATGAAATTAGGAAAACAACCTAAAATTGATGAACTGATTGCTACACTTAGCACAAAAGAAAAGGATCTAGCAATCGTTAAAGAAAAACATGTGAAGCTAGAAGCTGTTTCTAGGACACCCATGTGAAGAAACAAATGACATGTCGGATACTAGAGGTGATCATTCGGGCGGGCGGGCCAGGCCGAAGGAAAATTTTAGGCCCGGTGGGCCTATTTTAAAAAACCAAGCCCGTTTTTTACATGCTCGGGCCGGCCAGGCAAGGCCCGGTTTTTTCCAGGTTTTGCCGAAGCCCTACCCGCCTGGCGCGGTTTTTAAAATTTTTTTATATAAATTAATTAAAAAAATTTATAAATTAATATATTTTAATATAGAATCATATATTATATATAACTTAATTAAAATTTATATATTATATATAATTTTTGTATATATTATATAAAAATTAAATTAAATTATATATGTATATATAACATTTTGAAAAATAAGAATAAATAATATATAATCGGGCCGGGTCGGGCTTGCTCACGGGCTAAAGAAATGTACCGTGGCCCGGCTCGGATTTTTATTCGGGCCTAGTTTTATGTCCACGCCCACCCGGAAGCCCAATCGGGTTCGAGCCTATTGGGATTTTTTACGGGCCGGGTCGGACCAGGCTGCCGGGCCGGACACAGTATGATCAGCTCTATCGGATACCAATCAGAGACCAGTCGTAGAGGTGTCTGCCATCTGTGCAGACAACCTGGTCATCATGAAGCCAAATGCTATAGAACTCATTTTATGAGACATTGGCAACTTAAGAAAATAAGACTAAAATGGGTAGTCAAGAATGATCCTAGAAACATGATTGCTGGTGGAGATGGGTCCAAATCTTCTATGGACCCTAACCCCACACCAATAACGTGTTAAGTGCAAAATTGAGTGGGAATGGACCCCTGCTGGTACATCAACAGTGGGTGCTCTAAACACATGGCAGGAGACAAATTGAAGTTCTTCTCACTCGAACCAAGAAGCCAAGGAACTGTTTCCTTTGGCGACAACAAGAAAGGAAACATCATCGGTGTAGGTAAGGTTGGTTTTACCACTGACTATGTCATAGATAATGTCAATTTAGTTAATGGTTTAAAATTCGATTTGCTCAACGTATCTCAAATATGTGACAAAGGTAATGCAATTCACTTCTATTCTACACATTGTAGCATAGTAAGTCAGGACAATGGCAAAGAGTTGTTAAAGGGAAAAAGATAAAAAAATGTTTATGTAACTAGTTTGGAGGATGTTAACAGTCCAAACCTTCCATGCTTGACTGCTTCAATAGATGACTCCACTCTATGGCATAAAAGACTAGAGCATGTTAGCATTTCCTTGTTAAGAAAGCTTGTCAAGAAACGGTTGGTAAGAGGTCTCCCTGAGATTAAAGAATTTGAGACCCATCTTTGTGATAATTGTGTTAGAAGCAAGCAAACTAAGACTTCTTTCAAATCAAAGAACTTAGTAAGTACATCTAAGCCACTTGAATTACTTCACATGGACTTATGTGGACCTATGAGAGTCAAAAGTTTTTGAGGAAATTGGTATGTGTTTGTAATTATTGATGATTACTTATGATTTATTTGGACACCTTTTTATTGCTTCCAAAGACGAAGTCTTTGAGAAATTTCAAGTCTTTGCAGGAAAAGCCCAAGTACAACTCAACCACAAGATCAAAGCTCTTCGGTCTGATCATGGATCGGAGTTTGAGAATCAACAATTCATGGATATGTGTAAGCAACATGGAATCAATCACACATATTCAGACCAAGGACACCCCAACAAAATGGTGGTAGTTGAGGGAAGAACATCAACACTACAAGAGGTGGCCAGGGCCATGTTATTGGGGAGCAGTCTTCCTCAGGTCTTCTGGGCAGAAGATGTGGCAACTGCATGCTACATCACAAATAGAACGGTCATACGACCTATCCTCAACAAAATGCCCTTATGAGCTACTCAAGGGAAAGAAACCAAACATAAGTCACCTCAGGGTCTTTGGTTGTAAATGCTATGTCCACAACAATGAAAAGCGCCCCCTAGGAAAATTCGATACCAGAAGTGATGTGGTCATCTTCCTTGGGTACTCTGAAAGGAGCCGGCATACAAAGTATACAACAAAAGGACATGAAGGTGGAAGAAAGTGTGCATGTGGTCTTTGATGAGGCTTGATGTTCACAAGGTTAAGAAATCTGAGAGAGTGAAGAACTGGTTTAATCTAGTTGATCAGGATCACAAAGTAATCCCAAATATGAATCACAACTGAAGAAAACTTACCCGACAGGTCAGGACAACGTACAACAACAGTCGGTGACGAAGGAAACAATGATGTGAAGATCCTCATCACCATCAACCATCTCATATCTCTGTATAATTTGTACAAAGATCATCCATTGGAGAACATCATATCAGATATCTCCAAGGGAATTCAAACTAGAGCACAAACTCGAGATCTTCTAGCCTTCTGAATGACAGTCTCACCCATCGAGCCCAAGAACATCAAGGAAGCTCTTCAAGACTCAGACTGGATTAATACAATGCAAGAAGAATTAAATCAATTTGAAAGATGCAAAGTCTGGCATCTTGTGTCTTGTCCTTCACATTAAGGCGTACTTGGCACAAAATGGGTAATTAGAAACAAGTTGAATGAGATGGGAGAAGTCATTAGGAATAAAGCTCGTCTGGTAGCTCAAGGATATCGTCAACAAGAACGGATAGACTTTTAAGAAATCTTGCTCCAGTAGCAAGGAAGGAGTCCATCAGATTACTAATTGCATTTGTTGCACACAAAGGAATCAAACTCTTCCAAATTGACATCAAGAGTGTCTTTCTCAATGAGTACGTCAAAGAATAAGTTTATGTTGAACAACCTCCAGGTTTTGAGACTCAAGAAGGCATGGTACTCAAGCTTGACAAAGCTCTTCATGGGCTCAAACAAGCTCCAAGATCATGGTATAATCGTCTATCTTCCTACCTTTTAGAAAACCAATTCAAGAGAGGAAAGGTGGATAAAACCTGGTTTGTTTACAACAATAAAAGAGACTTCCTAATAGTGCAAGTATATGTTGATGATAAAATCTTTAGAGCCTCTAATGAGAAGTATTGCAAGCAGTTCGAGGCATTGATGAAAAAGGAATTTGAGATGAGTGATCTAGGAGAATTGAAGTTTTTCTTAGACTTCAAGTCTAGCAGGAAAACGAAAGGACTCTCATATCCCAAGAGAAGTATGTAAAGGATTTACTGAAGAGGTTTGGAATGGAGGCATGTAAACCGTTTGACACACCAATGGGAGTTGGCACAAATATGGGTATACAATTGGTGACCGACCGGTCGACCAGCGATCATACAGGGAGATGATTAGTTATTTACTATATCTTACTGCTAGGAGACCTGATATCATGTATAACGTTTGCTTATGTGCCAGGTTTCAAGCAGATCAAAGAGAAAGTCACCTCACAGCTGTGAAAAGGATCCTACGTTATCTCAAGGGACCATGAATCTTGGTCTTTTATATCCTATGTTTACTAACTATAACATTGTAGGATTTTCAGATGCAGATTATGGATGATCTATCACCGATAGAAAAAGCACGTCAGGAACAGCATTCTTTGTTGGCTCTTGTTTGATCGCATAGTGATCAAAGAAATAACAAAGTGTTGCGATGTCAACTACAGAATCTGAATACATAGCTGCTGCAAGCTGTTGTGCTCAACTCTTTATGGCTCAAACAACAAATAGGTGATTATGGAGTCAAGACGGGTACGTTGCCAATTATGTGTGATAATACAAGTGTCATCTCTATTTCTAAAAATCATGCGCATCATTCTCGTACCAAGCATATTGACATAAGACATCATTTTCTTAGAGATTGCTGTGAAAAGGAATTAGTTGGTTTAAAGTACATTTCTACCGAAAATTACCTAGCTGACATTTTGACTTAACCATTGAGTAGAAAAAGATTTAATAAAATTGTTCATGATCTTGGAACGATATTCATTAATCACAATTAACTATCTTTTATTTTCCATGATCGGTCACTGACATGTGAGCAACACCTATAATATTGTCGTTCAGTAGTCAACGAACAGTTAGATGCATATGACACATGTCAAACGACTACTTGAAACAGATATGCCATCTTTTCCTCAAAAGTAAGGTTAGGGTAGAAGAGTGCAACAGACAGAAACGGGAAAAATGCAACGGATCGATGACAACTGTCACAACCGCTGCCCGTTATGAATAGTAACATTAGGATATGTCAGCGAAAGGACGAGGAGCGGTCACCGACAGTTACTCAATAATTATAAAAGGGCGACGAGAGTCTTGCTCCTGTCACACTATTGCCCTCACTCTCTCTAAACTCTCATAGCATTCAAACAATTTCTCTTCTCTCTTACAACACTCTTGTGAGGTTAGTGCAAAAATCCCCTACCTCACAGCCGCTAAAGAACTTCCGATCAAAGAGTAGTAAATTCCAGCAAATTCCCTAACCAAGAAAGGCACCCAAATCTGCTACCCATTCCAAAGCAAAAACCATCTTCAAGGAGGTCTTACCAGAAGAGGCAACTGACATACGACCAACAGAGACTGTCATAGCATCGCCGCCAACTCTTCTAACCAAGGCAGAAGAAGGCCAACTCACGGTGAAAGTAGTGCAAGAAGGCAACTACTTCCTAGTGAGGTAGAATATGTAAAAACCCATCTTCCTAAAACTTACTATCTCATCAAATCTGGTACCTTCAAACCAACTATCCTTCCTGCCCCAACTCCCAAAGAAAAACCGACAATGTCCTCTCCCACTTCGTTCCCAAAAATCACCACAAAACAATCCAAAGCTAGAAATCCAAAAGCCAAAAGCCATTCTTCTACTACAACCAGTCGAATGACTCACGCATCCAGGCGTACTCAAAAACAAGAAGCTCCACAAAAATCCCATTCAACTCCCGAAAGAGGAACCCCTCAGTTGCGCTTCACTGATGAGGAAGAAGCTAGCCCTGAGTTGTCACTGAAGCAATTGTTCAACAACTGGACGAAGAAGAAGTTCAGAGTGATGAGCCGTCACCAAAGGATGTCTCAATAGCAGAGAAAGTTCAAGAAATAGGTGTGTCAACACCTGACTTAGAAGAAGAAGCAACGCTCATCGCCGTGTTTGGGGAACCAGTCGTTGACAGGACCCTGACACCTCAGCGATTACTTCAAGTTGAAGATAGCGACACAGAGTCGTTATCACCTATTTTACACACGCTCGGGAGCGTGAGCACCTCAAGAAGGCGAAGGAAAAAGAAGCCTCCTCTCCACATGCTGAAGAGCTCGAGGAGCTCTTTCAAGCAAAGAAGGCAGTTGCAAAGCCATACCCTCCTCAATATCTGAAGCGACTCATAAAGGTCAAGGAGCTAGAGCCAGCCTTGATCAAGGTTGAAAATGTCAATGATAAATCCTGTCCAGTCTTACCAAAAGCACTGGACATGGAATGGATGGAGAAAATTGGTCTAGGAGAAATCTTAGAACTATTGAAGTTCCAAGGATGGGTTGATTTCTTTAAGGAGCCTATCTCAGTCTACACCGAGCTGCTCAAGACACATATGCGACATCTAGGAGCACTCAAGAGCGATGACGACGATGACTACCTCACCTCCACAGTCCAAAATGTCCAAGTCACTATCTTCAAGTCTTGGATTTGCAAGGCTTTCAACTTAGAGCCAAAAGGGCTAGTCATTCCCAAAGAAACAACGCGGAATGACCTAGGACACCAAGGAAGAAGAATGGTGAATATGCTCAACAAAGGAGCAACTATGAAAAATTTCCATGCTGTTGACATGTCCATTTCAGACAGAGTCCTTTTCAATTTGATCACCCATAAGATCACCCCGAGGAATCAACGAACTCATATCGTCAATGCACGAGACATGAGACTTTTGTACGCCCTCAAGACCAAGGAGAAGATCGACCTTCCAGCCATGATTCTCCTCATGCTTGATGAAAGCTAACACATCAACCAAGGGCTAGTACACGGGGGAGTGGTCATTGCGGCCCTAAAGAATTAGGAATGGACACCGACAGGTTCCACGAATGCTCGTGCACCGCTCAGGACAGCATCTGCTCAGAGATGTTGTCCAAAATGGGGATCAAGACTAAAGGTGATAAGCTCATGGTCCTCTAGAAGCCCACAAAGAGCGAGGACTCAAGGTCAGAGCCTCGACCACTGGCAAGGACATCAGCTCTCAAGAGAAAGCGCAGTATCTCACCGGTCCACGACAGGTCTGGGACCAGTCTAGATACTCAAGCTCGGGATGTTCTTCAACGTGTAAAGGTCACCCTTACTACTGTGCAGGAGGTCTCCCAAGAACCAAGTGTTCATCACATGGTTCAAGGAGCTATGGACTTCATAAATTCCCACCTAGCCTGAGTGTTCTTCATCTCTTAGAGACTTGAGTGACCGTGAGAATTAGCTCTAAGTTAGATTTTTTTTAATGTTTTGTACTGTCATTGACTATTTGTTTCTAAGTCAATATTTTAATATGAATGGAAATGCAAACTGTTTTCTTTGTCTACTTGAATGATCAGACCATTGGTTACGAAATAATTTATTGTACTGGCTGCTTCTTCCTTGATTAAAATCGCAAAATGATCAGAGATATTTTGTCCCATCCACTCAACTAATCCAATCTCAAAACTTGACACCAAAAAAGCCTACAAACATAGCCCACAAGACGTAGCACCTTATTTATTACCACTCACCGATCAGTCATTGAGCATATCCTCAAGTGTATATAAATACTTGCTCACTTCATTTGCTACTCACAATCATTGCTACACATCTCACAAAATGGTCAAACTCCACAAAGCTGCTACAGCTCAAATGAGAAAACAGTCCATTCCACCATTTGCAAACTCATGTTCACCAAACATCCAAAGAAAGACGTCACCCAAAGCTATGTCCAACCCAACTCTGACTCATTCACCACCTGGTTTAGAACCTCAAGTGGCACTCCATCTCAGTCTCGAACTCCACACTACTTAGAGTTCACAGTAGATTCTAATAAGTCAGACCTTTCCACCACAACTGAATCACCCTTGATCATTTTCACCACAGCTGACAAGAAACCTTGGATCAAGATTTCCTTTTCAGAGGATGAACCCTTTGGCCTAGATGATTTAGAATGGGATCTCCAGGCACGTCATTCTATCTAGATTATCTCGATCATGCTTGTAGTTTGTACTCTATGGAATGTTATGACCTTTACAATATCTTAGGTCGTGTAGTTGCTCCCTATTTTTGCTATATGGCAAAGAGGGAAAGAAAAGATATGTACTTGTGTTAGTATGACTATTTTCCTTGCATTATGTAATATCTTAGTGAAGAACTTTCTACCTATGGTTACAGTATAAAAAGTCGTTATCTTTTGTTTCAACCCTTAACAAACTCAGGGGGAATCCTTCTTATGGGGAATCTCTCAAATTTTCAAATTACCAAGTACATATAATTTTATATAGGTTGCCATCATCAAAAAGGGGGAAATTGTTAAGTCAAGATCCTTTAGTTTTGATGATAGCAAACCTTGTGTTGTGTATTTAACATGTTTGTCAAGCTCTATGATTCAGATAGACACGCAAAAGAGTGGCTTCACACGCAAGGTTGCAAGAGCACTCGGTTCACAACATGTGCCCAACCAGTGGGGCACCTGTCTAGGAGAGCTCACGCTAGAACTTCTAGCACATACAATAAGTCAAGCACCGTACAAAGATATCTCTCATGCTTAAGAAGAAAATCAAAGACAAAAGTCTGTAAGAGGATCGACATATTCATATAGACTCATATACCTACATAATCAACTAGCACACGACAAGAACACAACTCATTAATGTGCAAGAGAACAAGATAAGTCAATGGCTATTAATCAGAAGGATTACATAGCTATAATGATATTTAAGAGAGCTTTATGAGCATTAATGAACGAGACAATATCAGACAAGTGGGGCACACAAGTGGTGCTCGACCAACCGAGAGAGCTGCCGCCGACGTGACCAACCATAAGGCGACACGTAGTCCAAACGTCTTTAGATCAAGTTGAAGACTCTCTACAAGTCTAGTGAATTATAGGAGTTGTAGTAGACTCCCAGAGTCTAGGGACTTATAGGACGGTAGTTACATCTTAATCAACCGTATATATACTTGCATTTATTTCATATGTAATGAAGCCTGAACAATAGAGAAAAACAGAGAGATTATCTGAGCAAGAGTGATTCAGACTTAAGTGTGTAAGGGCTAGAGAGTTAGTGAGCTGGTTAGGGCTGGTGTTGTGTGTCAACACTTGTAATTGATAGACTGATCAGTCGGGGAGCGGTTGGGGAACTGTAGGCCAACTGACAGGAGAGGGTAGAGGACTTTGGGGTAAAGTCCTAAACTGTCCCAGAGTCCATGTGTGGGGCGAGGGAGATTGAGTGAATTTCTTGTGTGTAAATTCTCAATCGAAATGGAGTTTCCAGTTTAAGTTTATCTCATGTCTTTCCTTAACCAACAAAGTTTAGATTGAGTCTACGATACGTCCATGATCGATCAGGGACGCATCAGGAGCGCTACGCAGTTTCAACTATCTCTCAGTTGTCACAACGTTTTATTGTATTGTATTTGGAAGCTTTATTACTCACATGGGTAAGTAACGACGGTAGTATCACTCGTGGTTTAGGTTAATTTCCGCTGCTCAAGTCTAATGAATTATGTTAAAGGTGTGTTTAAGACGTGATTACAAAGTATGGCTATTACATGCACCCAGAAAGGAGCCCATTGGAAGACATGGTCCTTTGGAGCCTTGGCTTTGTCCACTTCCGTCAACACAAAAGGCGGTCGTCAAAAGTCTAGGGTCCTCGACCAAGTGCATCATACAAGCGTTCTTCATCAGGGAATTCAAAGAGAAAAAGACTAGAGCCTAAGTTATAAATGGAGAGCTCAAATTCACATTTCCAAACCTTAGATAGTGTGTGTTCCAGAGCCTTGACGTCAACAGTTTGGTCCATGAAGAGTTTTCCCAGAAGGCTACACTGGAAATTAACACCAGGGGAGGAGTGATGCAGATCATCGACTTCAAGGGAAGCCTCTTCTTCGGCTGTTAGAGCCAGACCAGCACACTTTGTGGTTATGTCATCAACATGAGAGGATGGGCCAGCCATGGGGACGTTATGTGAATTAGGAGAAGTTGCTTGCGAAAAAACTAGAAGGAGTCGAAGGAATGGAGAAACGAATGGGGAAATTTGTGTGGGAAGGATAATCAACGAGAGGATGCTGGATGTTGGAGCTAGCGATTTAAAAGAGGAAGTGGTGGTGGAATAAGAACAGTCATGCATAAGTAGAGTGGCGCGTAATAATGATTTGCATGTATTAAAGTGAAAGATGGAAGCCGAAGAAGCATGTAAGGTGTAGGGATTAACAAAATTGAAGGATTTGGTGTATAAGAGATGGTGGTCAGAATCTTGTGTACTGAACAACCACTGCATGGCGAGGAACAAACGCTAAACTATCACGAACGTCTTGCGATTAACAGAAATATGGACAGATTCATATTTAACTGTCCATATCATTCAAGTCTGTTTTTTACTATTCATTTTATATTTTCTTATCATTTTTAGAAATAATTTAATCTCATAAGAATTGTATCTTTCCTCTGTGGCGTGATAAGTATACAATATATTTAATTAATTATTGTTTTATATCGCCTCTTCTACCATAAAAATGTTATTTATATTTTTATAATTATTTACTGTAATCATAAATTTTACAATTATGAGTACAAATCCTAAAAATTTAATTGTAATATTTTAAATTAATCGCATGAACTGAAAAAAAATACTTGATTATGATTCTGAATAACATACCATATTGATAAATCATATTCTCACTTTACTGTCAAAAATTATGTCTCCGGGTTATCTGTAAGATTTAACCGTCAACTCCTTTTGAGAATAGTGTTCGTTCAAGAGAGCAGCTTATATGCTGCAGCAATTATATGCAGCACTCCTGCAAGTAATTGCAACTAAATGAAATGCACCGTTGGCCCAGTAATATATGTTACTTTTGAGAGCAGCTCATGTGTTACTTTTAAGATACGTATACTTGACTTTTTCAAATTAAATTCATAAATTAACATTGCTCGTTCTATGCTTTTCTATATTTTTGTTTTCATTGTTTTAATGGTAATATTATATTTGTTTATTTTTTTTCTTATTTTACAATCAAGATGTATTTTTTTAATATAGTGTTTAGTTAAATTATAATTAATTAGCATGGAAATAGCAAATTATTGTTATTAAATAATTTAAAATTAAAATATGTTTTAATAGAGTAGTAGCATGATTGGAAGTTGGAAAATATCTCTAAATATTATAGAACAGGTCTATAGTATATGTCAAACAATTTGGAATTATACTAAAAGAATATATATTATGTATAAAACTTAAAACAATTTAAATATATGTATCAAAAGCATACATATTTTTCCAAATTTAAAAGTAATATTTTCATAAATGTTGAATTTAATGTTAATTAAAATTTTATTTGTATAATTTTAATTAAAATTACATTAAAAAATATAACATCAAAATAATTGTGAAATTATATGAAATTAAAACAATAATATTCAAATTAAATTTATTTTATGTAAGAACTAGTTTAAATTTTGCATCAAAATAAATATATACCTTATAAATTTGACTCATACAGGTTGATTTAAAAATCGGATGTCTTAGTTTGCTTATGAATTAGTGTGGTGCCCTTTGAGTTAACAGGGACAGTTTGTGGTGTTTTGCTAATGCATTTTAAGTTGTATATGAAAGCCAACATGTAAATTTGGAAAGAAGAAATATTTTATGTCAATCTTAAATGCTGGTAAATGTTGATTGAAAATCGTTAACCTGTAACTTGAAAATCGTTAATCTGTCGCATGTAAATGGTTAACCTATCGCATGTAAATGGTTAGCCTGTCGCATGTAAATGGTTAATCTGTCAATCATAAATGGTTAACCTATCGCATGTAAATGGTTAACTTATTAATCATAAATGGTTAACCTGTTGCATGTAAATGGTTAACCTGTCAATCATAAATGGTTAACCTGTCGCATGTAAATGGTTAACCTGTCACATGTAAATGGTTAACCTGTCAATCATAAATGGTTAACCTGTCGCATGTAAATGGTTAACCTGTCAATCACAAATGGTTAACCTGTCGCATGTAAATGGTTAACCTGCCACATGTAAATGGTTAACCTGTCTAATGTAAATGGTTAACCTGTTAATCATAAAAGGTTAACCTGTCGCATGTAAATGGTTAACCTGTCAATCATAAAAGGTTAACCTGTTGCATGTAAATGGTTAACCTGCCACATGTAAATGGTTAATCTGTCTAATGTAAATGGTTAACCTGTCAATCATAAATGGTTAACCTGTCGCATGTAAATGGTTAACCTGTCGCATGTAAATGGTTAACCTATTATTTGGAAAGTTAAAAATGAATTCAGTAGTTTTTCATATTAACAATATGAAATCATGGCTAGTATTACGTAAACTTATGACATATTTATTACCGTATAAATGACATATAATTCTGAAACTAATAGTAAACGACCCTAATCCCTGAACCACAAACCCTAAAAATTTGTTGAGTCAGTGTCGACATTATATGAAGAATATAATAAAGAAAAAAAGATTACCCTACACCACAAATCCACCCCTAAAACCACCATAAGAAATCTTAAAACGTCGAAGGCATATTGCAGAGTCAGTTGGGATATTATAAAGTATAGACTTAGTTAAAAAAAATATTACTCTACACCACAAACCCACCCCAAAATCCACCCTAGAAAATATTCAAACGTCGAAGGCATTTTTAGGGTTTGTAGTGAAGAGATTAGGGTCTAACGATCCTGTTCCTTGAACCACAAACCCTAAAACCTGTCGAGTTAGTGTAGACATTATAAAGAATAGAATGAATAAAAAAATATTACCTTACACCACAAACCAAACCCAAAAACCACCATAGGATATCTTAAAACGTCGAAGGCTTATTGCCGAGTCATTTACGACATTATAAAGTATAAACTTAGTTAAAAGAGATTACCGTACCCCCACAAACCCACCCCAAAATCCACCCTAGAAAATATTAAAACGTCGAAACATTTTTAGGGTTTGTAGTGAAGACCCTAATCCCTGAACCACAAACCCTAAAAACTTGTCGAGCTAGTGTCGACATTATAAAGAATAGAATGAATAAAAAAAGATTACCCTACACCACAACCCACCCCAAAAACTACCCTAGGAAATCTTAAAACGTTGAACGCTTATTGTCAAGTCAGTTGCGACATTGTAAAGTATAGACTTAGTTAAAAAAGATTACCCTACACCACAAACCCACCCCAAAACCCACCCCTAGAAAATATTAAAACGTCGAAGACATTTTTAGGATTTGTAGTGAAGGGATTAGGGTCTAACAACCCTAATCTCTGAACCACAAACCCGAAAAACCTGTCGAGTCAGTGTCGACATTATAAAGAATAGAATAAATAATAAAGATTACCCTACACCAAATTGTTGTCATTCTAGAAACTTACATACTTATTAAGAAAAATAGAACAATGACACATGTACCCCTACTTTTTACTTTTCCATCTAGATAATAATTACTTTTGTGTTGAATAGTAAGGTTAAAAGTGGGAAAAAAGTGTGTCAAAAAGCTAGAATGACACATATTTTTGAACAAAAATCACATCCTAAAACGACAGATATTAATTAACAGAGAAGTAATAATTTATTTTTTATTATATATTTCTTATTTTAAGTTTAATGTTGCAACAATTTTATATATTTTTTAATATATATAATATATGATAAAAAATTAATAAAAGGTATAGCCGTTTCTTATGTATTTACATATCAATACTTATATAAAGTCATTATTATATTAAATTTCTACTTTGTAATTTGAGAAACAAAAGCAAAATGGAGATAGTGTTACGCATGCACGCAGTAGTCAATTTATTAAAAAAAATTACTGTATACGCATGTGCATTCACGCCTGATATTGATATTGTGTGCATTCACATTCACGTGTTATATACACTTTGCAGCACTCCTGCACCAGTTACCTTGCAGCACCTAACCCGCTGCCTTCGTTCAACAAGCTAAACCACTTTGTTCCCCTTCATCTATCTCGGGTTCTACCATGTATATATCATTTTTAGAAATAATATTTTCTGAGATCAACTATAATCTACCTGATAGAAGTTAGAACTGAGCTTCGTACATGAGACAAAGATTTGGTGAATGAGTGACTAAAAAAAAAATTACACTGTCCATCCATAAGAAACTGATAAATTATACGGTATGTCCGTGAGTTTCAAAATATTACACTGTCCACCCATGAAATATCAAGAAAACTACACTATCCATCATGAGCTTTAAAAATTATAGTATCCATCCATGCAACTATTTATCAAGTGAAATTACATCAATAAAAAAAGTTAGATAATCCAAACAATTGATTAGAATTTAAAAGTATATTACATGACTCTAAATATGCAAATAATTAAGAGATACCTAAACTTTGTTCGATTGCTCTTCAATTTTTAACTATAATCTCATACGGTATATATTTTTATTGTTTTACATGGTCAAAATGATCAGTACATAGGTGGACAATATAATTTATTAAATCTGATGGTAGGTATTGTAATGTTTTGATATCTTATAGGTGTATTATTTTAAGAGAATATAATTTTCAATATCTCGTAGAGGACAATGCAATTTTTAAAAAAGATCAACGGGAAAAATTGAAGAAAACCAATACATACATTGGACAAACAATCAGGGGTAGCTGTCACACGATAAATTAATCGCTATGACCGGCTAGGATTACACCCAATCCATCCAGCCTTCCAACACCTTCGCCACGCACCAACAAACTTGCTTAAACCGAAAGGAACAAAAGGAACTTGAATGCATACCGCCCTCAGTTTGACTCAGCCAACCATCCACGAGAACCCCTTCAACCACTCCCCTCCAAGAGTAGGTTTGGAGCTGGACAACTCGCGACTTCAGCCTGGTTAGATCTTTGGCACTCCCACACTTCGCCAATCCACAAGAACAAGGAGGGAACTTTCGGAACTCACTTGCTTGCTCTGGACTCTAGCAAAGGTGAAGTCTTTAACCTTGGTCACTTCTGATTTCGAACTCACTCATGGGGTAAGGAGATCAAGAACACCATGTTCTATCTTTCCCCTAACTCTCTTGGAAGAATAAGGAGTAAAGGAATGACCTTTGATCTTAACTTTGTGAGGAACGGAAGCTTAGCTCTCTTTGGTTGCTTAGGATTGATTTCGGATTGCTCTTGGGAGGATTTCTATCTCACCACGTTCTCCCTCTCCTTATATTTATAAGGGAGTGAGGCAACCAGAATCATAACAAACTCTAGAGATAAGTGGCGCCAACTTATCACAAAGATAAAGGCACTTTTATCTCCTAGTTTGTTTCCTAGATAAGTGCCGCCCATGGTTAGCTAAACCCTTGGCATCTTATCTCAACCAACTTCCTATATTAGTGCCGCCCCTATTATCCCTCCTTAGAGATAGGCTTGGCCACTAATATCTCAACAAAGTAACAAGATTCCTCCTTTTTCTCTCTTAGGCGCATAAGGTGGTTATAACCAAAGTAGTTAGGATTCACCCTTAAAACTAGCTTTGTTATTTACCCAAGTAGAGGAGAGAATATCTCAACCCCCAATGCTTATCGCCATAAGATAATCAAGCCCACTTTTATCTCTAGGCTGGTGAGATTGTTTAGGAATCAAAGTGTCTAGATTCACTTTAACCGATTCCTAAAATCAAGGAAAGGACTTTAACCTCTTCCCACAAAAATCTCCACCACCTACTAAGATAACCAGCAGCTTTAGATTCTTCCCATAAGTATCGAAACCAACCTTAACCACTTAGGTAAAAGGTTCCAAGGTAACTCCAAAGTTTACCGCAGTAATTTTCATACGGTAACAGCCCCAGTAAAAATCCAATTTTTACTAAAGGCCTTAACCATTCGTGCAACTACCAATATAACCAGCCAACGGCCTCCAAATCAAGGGAGATAATCATGGAAGAGATCCCAACAGAATCTAGCACAAAAATAGCATACAAATGCATTCCAAGGACATTCGGGCAAACCCTGAAAACTAGGGTTTCTCGGGTGGCACGGCGCCTAGCGCCCAGCGCGCGCCCGTGCTCCCTATGCCTCGCTGCTGCCTTAGCGCCCAGCGCTTGTAGCATGTCCTAGCGTGCCCAAGCACACCCTAGCGCCCAGCGCCCGTGTCTTGGCATCGCTCGCACTTGCCTTTGTCCTCGACGCCACGGCTTTGTGCCCAAGCGTGCCCTAGCGCCTAGCGCTTGCACCTTGGCACCCCGTGCATCTTGACACACCACAAAAACAAGCTCATGGCCCATGTCTAGACTTGGCCCGGCATCACCCAGCGCCCCTAGAACATGTCCTTAGCCTTGTTACCGTGTCGTGGCCCTTGTCACTCGACGTTGCCCCGCGCACCTAGTCACAGCCAACGCCCGTGCCCAGCACTGCAGCGTCCGTGTCTTAGGATGCCGTGCTTGTCAAAGCTAACTTGGCCCCGCTGTAAGCTTGTCTTAACCCAGTCAAGACCAAGCCACAGAAACACATTGGGAAGTATGGCAACTTATGCTTGTGCTCCTCATTCTCTTGCGCTTTGGCTATGACACCCAGTGTCATCATTGGTATTGCTTGTGACTTGCATGATCCCCCAGGGACCAACCGCCACATGTCAAACCCCAGTCACGAAGACCGGTTCCACCCACTTGCATTCAAGGTGAGCCCAGCTCACTGCCAAGTACCTGAGTCCCAGACTCATTACTTGCATAACCTCGTCAGGTTACCTCTGCGTTTTGACCAAGTGCCAGGGTCCCGGACCCATCACTTGTCTCCCGCGCGTCACGGCCAGCTCTCAGCGACGCAGCCCGCATCTTTGATATGCGTAGCCCCAAGACACCCACATGCTAACTCGGCAAGCCCAGCTCCCAAGTCCTCCTTGCATTGAGTAACACTCGGTGATCACCACAACCATTGAGTTCCTTAGATCGTTGGGGGTGAGGGTTCAGCGCTATCACCCCTGGAGATTGGATTGTGACATCCTCCCCCAACCAAGCTTTGGCGTCCTCGCAAAGCCTCGAGTGGTCTTGGTCTCAGGGACATTGAACCCCAAGTATTTTCCTTCACAAGTTGTATGATGCGGCGCCCTCACGCCTCCCTTGTTGCTCTTGCCTAGCAACCATCAAAACAACTTAGCTTAATCATAATTAAGCCACAAAGCGTATCGTCATACCTTTGAATTTCAGCTTGGTGACATCCCATGGCCATATGTCCACCACGCTTCCTCTGTGCCTACACACTCATCCCCCGGGGAAAGTGAGCACAACTTGCCACATAGGATGGACATCAACTCCTCAAGTTTGGCCAATCGCATCCTAGTAAGCCATGAAAGTTTGCCTCCTCGGGCAAGACCATCTTCTTGGAAACTCCTCATTAGTCTCCTCATATGGCTTGGCAACTCTTTCATTTTTTTGTATCTTCAACGTCTCCTTTGTCTATCTTTGTGAGTCCTACATCACCTCATAGACAAGCATAACGTTAAGCAATACATAATCACAAGCATCTAGATTCTTACCTCAGACACGCGTGTCCTGGTGCCTTGCGCCTAGCGCAATCACCCATCAAGCCTTACGCCCACAGCGCCTCGCACCAATCTTCACATGGGCTTGCGCCTGCTGCGCTTCCGCCGATCACGCTAATGTCTCGCACCCTGCGCGCCTCTTTGTCAAGACTTGGTCATCCTTGGTGATGCTCTACGCGCCCAGCACGCCCATGCCATCGGTCATTGGAACGCCTCGCGCGCCATGACCTCGTCTTTGACACCGCGCCATCATAGTGCAACAAGCCCCGACTCCTGGGACCTCACTTGGATCCTCGATCCTCTCTTGACCGCTAGGGCTTCACCTTGACACCAAGTCCATGACTACTCCAATCTTCATCACGACTCGTGTGAACGCCCCTCTAATTCCCAGCCTTGTATCCCAGATACAGCTCTAAAGGGAAATTAGGGTCTTCTAGGCCATGCTCATCCAACTCGCCACTTACTTCCCCCAATCTGATCTTGCCAATTGTTCCTCAACTTTAGATGGATGGTTAGGCTCCCCCAACTGAGCTTGGGTACCTTCCTTACCTCTTTTCCCTTCCTTCCTACCAAATTAGGGTCTTTCACGCCACATGTGATCACAACCTTACATGCGGTGATGAATAGCTCCTTGTTTCTTGCTTTAGGAGTCCAACTCCTAACCACAATTCCACTACTTCCATGTTCCTCTTGCAACAATAAGGCACAATGCTGCCCTCACTCACACACGAGTGGTATTTTTGCAAACACATGTGAAGTATAAATCAAGGAACACTTTATTCATCCAAACAAGGGAAAAGGAGTTTACCATTGTTACGATTGACCAACAACCCAACAATGAAACTAAACAACCATCTCAAACAGGAACAACCTCTTAAGCCATACACTTAAGGAGACAATAGCCCAGCCATATAAAGATCATACTCATTCTCACTTAGCGGTCTTGAATGAAATGGGGAAGGAGGTCCAATCTAACCTTCTTCTACGGTGGCTTCGGTTCTTCTTGAGGAGGAGTACTCTTTGAACCTTGGACAGCATCACATGATAATGGGAAGGATCAGCTCCCAAAATCTGCCTAGAACATCACTGGCATACCTCTCATGCCACTCTCATGGAGACTTACTTCGGCCTTGGAGTCGAACAAGAAAGGTGCTCTTACACTTGTCCATCTTCGCATTTGATCGGTTCCTTGCTTTCTTATGGTCATCTCCACCCTTGGTAGTAATCAAAGGCCCCGCCTTTATCACTCTACTCTCCAGCCCTAGTCACCTCTTGCCATGGCGCACTGAGAAAATCACCTCCACAACTCTTGTAGTGGCTTCTCTCTTGGCGACTCTACCTTGCGGTAGGCCTCAAACCCTTGGCATTGACTCGAGCCTCTTCTCCCTAGATCTTATCAGCAATGTAAGGCAATGGAGAAGGGGACTGAAGTGGAGAACCAAAGCAAACCTGATCTGCAACTTTCCTCCAGCCGTTTAGCCCTTTTGCTAGTACCATCATCCACAAGATCGCAAAGGGGGTAAGTCTTCCTCTGAAGACCACTCACCGAGGTCCAAGTCTACCTCGCCCTTGGCTAACTTCCTTCAAGAACTCTTGAAGCTCTTATCAACCTCAGCCGCTTCAGCAAGAGCCTTACCAAGCACCGAATCTGGACCATACATCCGTCTCGGCCTCGTACTAAACTTAGGCTTCGCTCTAGGTTGATTCACTTGGTCACAAGCCACACCTTGCACATCCCGGATGCAAGCCTTCCTCGACATTAGGGCTCCCACTTGACTTCCTCCTTGGCCCGCCGCAGCCACCAGAAGAACCAAGTTTAGGCTTTGGGACCCTAGGAAGCACCATCCTGCCTCTCCTTGCAGGATCAAGGCGATAGCTAGGAAATCCTCTTGCAAACCCTTCCTTATCAGCCCACGGTTGGTTCTTTGCTTCATTCTGGCTGTCCACACCCTTGGCAGCACCTAAAGGTCTCACCTTTATTGCGCCAACATCAGCTCTAGCCTCGGATTGTCTCGGTTCATGGCGAAGAACACCTTGCACCCTAGGCGCATGTCTCCCTGATTTGGTGCCACACACCTTAGAACTCTGGACACTTGCTTGAGCCTCTTCTAACTTCGTTTTATCATCAATAAAACCCATTGGAGAAGGAGATTCGGGTGGAAAACAGAAGCTAACCTCAACCTCAGCTTTAAGGACTCCTTTTGCGCTTAACCCTTGCGCCACTTCATGCTCACAAGCTGGTGATCTTCGTCGATTCTCCTCTGCATTAGCCACTCCCTTAAGAGGTGTTTTACTGCCTCTTTGAGTGCTAATACTCCCTCCATCACGATCGTCACCAGAAACCAAACTCGAAGACGACAATGCATTCCTGTTGAATGCTTGGCCTTTTCTTCCTCCAACCACTTCTCCAACGCGAACTACTCAAGTGACCATCACAAGAGTTTGCTGGCCTCATGTTGAAGTGTCGAAGTGGGTAAAGGTCCAACCTTTACTGAAGAAAAGCCGTTGGTGAAGAAGGAGACTCGAAGAGAAAAGATTGCACCTTTGAAGTGTTTGTCGGTTTGTTTGTTGTGCAGCTTATAAAGTTCCAAACTTTATGTAGCTCTCGTCGAACGTGGCTCAATTTGAACGTAGCTCTGATACCACACTTGTCACACGATAAATTAATCGCTATGACCGGCTAGGATTACGCCCAATCCATCCAGCCTTCCAACACACCAGCCACGCACCAACAAACTTGCTTAAACCGAAAGGAACAAAGAGGAACTTGAATGCAGTACCGCCCTCAGTTTGACTCAGCCAACCATCCACGAGAACCCCTTCAACCACTCCCCTCCAAGAGTAGGTTTGGAGCTGGACAACTCGCGCGACTTCAGCCTGGTTAGATCTTTGGCACTCCCACACTTCGCCAATCCACAAGAACAAGGAGGGAACTTTCGGAACTCACTTGCTTGCTCTTGGACTCTAGCAAAGGTGAAGTCTTTAACCTTGGTCACTTCTGATTTCGAACTCACTCATGGGGTAAGGAGATCAAGAACACCATGTTCTATCTTTCCCCTAACTCTCCTGGAAGAATAAGGAGTAAAGGAATGACCTTTGATCTTAACTTTGTGAGGAACGGAAGCTTAGCTCTCTTTGGTTGCTTAGGATTGATTTCGGATTGCTCTTGGGAGGATTTCTATCTCACCACGTTCTCCCTCTCCTTATATTTATAAGGGAGTGAGGCAACCAGAATCATAACAAACTCTAGAGATAGGTGGCGCCAACTTATCACAAAGATAAAGGCACTTTTATCTCCTAGTTTGTTTCCTAAATAAGTGCCGCCCATGGTTAGCTAAACCCTTGGCATCTTATCTCAACCAACTTCCTATATTAGTGCCGCCCCTATTATCCCTCCTTAGAGATAGGCTTGGCCACTAATATCTCAACAAAGTAACAAGATTCCTCCTTTTTCTCTCTCTAGGCGCATAAGGTGGTTATAACCAAAGTAGTTAGGATTCACCCTTAAAACTAGCTTTGTTATTTACCCAAGTAGAGGAGAGAATATCTCAACCCCCAATGCTTATCGCCATAAGATAATCAAGCCCACTTTTATCTCTAGGCTGGTGAGATTGTTTAGGAATCAAAGTGTCTAGATTCACTTTAACCGATTCCTAAAATCAAGGAAAGGACTTTAACCTCTTCCCACAAAAATCTCCACCACCTACTAAGATAACCAGCAGCTTTAGATTCTTCCCATAAGTATCGAAACCAACCTTAACCACTTAGGTAAAAGGTTCCAAGGTAACTCCAAAGTTTACCGCAGTAATTTTCATACGGTAACAGCCCCAGTAAAAATCCAATTTTTACTAAAGGCCTTAACCATTCGTGCAACTACCAATATAACCAGCCAACGGCCTCCTACAATCAAGGGAGATAATCATGGAAGAGATCCCAACAGAATCTAGCACAAAAATAGCATACAAATGCATTCCAAGGACATTCGGGCAAACCCTGAAAACTAGGGTTTCTCGGGTGGCACGGCGCCTAGCGCCCAGCGCGCGCCCGTGCTCCTATGCCTCGCTGCTGCTGCTTAGCGCCCAGCGCTTGTATGTCCTACTGCGTGCCCAAGCACACCCTACCCTAGCGCCCAGCGCCCGTGTCTTGGCATCGCTCGCACTTGCCTTTGTCCTCGACGCCACGGCTTTGTGCCCAAGCGTGCCCTAGCGCCTAGCGCTAGCACCTTGGCACTGCCCGTGCATCTTGACACACCCGTAAACAAGCTCATGGCCCATGTCTAGACTTGGCCCGGCATCACCCAGCGCCCCCAGAACATGTCCTTAGCCTTGTTACCGTGTCGTGGCCCTTGTCACTCGACGTTGCCCCGCCGCGCACCTAGTCACAGCCAACGCCCGTGCCCAGCACTGCACGTCCGTGTCTTAGAATGTCGTGCTTGTCAAAGCTAACTTGGCCCTGCTGTAAGCTTGTCTTAACCCAGTCAAGACCAAGCCACAGAAACACATTGGGAAGTATGGCAACTTATGCTTGTGCTCTTCCTTCTCTTGCCCTTTGGCTATGACACCCAGTGTCATCATTGGTATTGCTTGTGACTTGCATGATCCCCCAGGGACCAACCGCCACATGTCAAACCCCAGTCACGAAGACCGGTTCCACCCACTTGCATTCAAGGTGAGCCCAGCTCACTGCCAAGTACCTGAGTCCCAGACTCATTACTTGCATAACCTCGTCAGGTTACCTCTGCGTTTTGACCAAGTGCCAGGGTCCCGGACCCATCACTTGTCTCCCGCGCGTCACGGCCAGCTCTCAGCGACGCAGCCCGCATCTTTCATATGCGTAGCCCCAAGACAACCACATGCTAACTCGGCAAGCCCAGCTCTCAAGTCCTCCTTGCATTGAGTAACACTCGGTGATCACCACAACCATTGAGTTCCTTAGATCGTTGGGGGTGAGGGTTCAGCGCTATCACCCCTGGAGATTGGATTGTGACAGTAGCTACCGAGCTTTTAAAGATGTGCGGAATTTTCATGGCCATGTTTTTTTCAAGGCAAACTTAAATTTACCTCGCTTTGTAACCATTTTGCAGTGATGCTTAGAGTGATGACTAACCAATTCACAGCACACCGCTGCAGAAGACACTTTTTTTTAAGTAAACACTTTATGGATACAAAGATTGAAGTTGATGGCATTTAAATGGGTCTTCAATTTAGACAGCCGAACGTGGCAAGTTTGTGCAGATATTTCTTCGGGTCGTTGCTAGATATGCCCTACCCACAAACTTATAGCTCAAATTAAAGAAGAATGCTCAAACGTCGCAATTAATACGAAGTTAAGAACATTGCAACTTTGAGGGACACAGAATAGTTGTCCAAGCCGCGCAGGATTTGGTGACGGACGAGCTATTTCCGTCAGGGACGGACTCAATCCTCACCGTCAAATAAAGGATTCAAGATTCTTGAGTAAACAAACTCCTTTAAGTGGAGTTACGTAAACGACAAAAATGTACTACTAATACTAACTTTATTTATTCATTCTTTATGAATTGACTGTTGTTAAAGGTGTACGTGTACTTGCAAGTTGGTTGAATCTTATTATAACTTAAAGGTGTTTTGCTTTCTTTTTCTTATTAATATATCCAATCAAAGGTGTTTTGCTTGTTCGATAATCAATTTAAAATGCCAAATTCTCGGCTGTAGCCGTTGCGATGCGCTTTGCATTTCTTTTTTTTTAACGCCCGACATTATATATATTTTTTATCATAAAACCCTTAAATTATTGTAACTTTTAATATATAGGTCTAAAATGAAAAAAAATTATATCATTGTTCATATAAATTCAAGTTCTTCAAAACAAGACCAGTCATGGATATGTTTTGACAGCTTTTAAAAAAACATATTTTTACATGTATATGATGATACACTAAAATGATACGATTCATTATTTTATATTATGATTCATTAAAATTGATATTATAATTCATTAAGTAATAAGTGATGAATTCGACATTTTTAACTTTTCTAGGTTGGGCTTTGGGTTGTTTTGGGGGTAGGGTAATCTATTTGGAAACCGTTCTATACTTTATATTGTAGCAACTAACTCGACAGGTTTTTTGGGTTTGTGGTAGCGGGTTTAGGGTCTAACCCTAAACCCGCCACTGCAAACCTTTAAAATGTCTTCGACGTTTTTAGCTATCCTAGGGTGGGTTTTGGGGTGTTTTGGGGGTAGGGTAATCTATTTGGAAGTTATTTCGTACTTTATATTGTAGCAACTAACTCGACAGATTTATAGGGTTTGTGGTAGCGGGTTTAAGGTCCGCGAATCCTTAAAATTCCTTCGACGTTTTTAGCTATCCTAGGGTGGGTTTTTGGGTGTTTTGGGGGGTAAGGTAATCTATTTGGAATTTGTTTCGTACTTTATATTGTAGCAACTAACTCGACCCTAAACCCGTTACCACAAACCCTAAAAATGTCTTCGACGTTTTTAGCTATCCTAGAGTGGGTTTTGGGGTGTTTTGGGGGGTAAGGTAATCTATTTGGAAGTCGTTTCGTACTTTATACGTTTCCACGATCTATATATAAAGGTGTCCAAGTGTTTGTATAAACGTTTCCACCTTTATAAATTATAATCAAATGTTTCCACTTTATTTTATATACATTTCCACATATTCATATGGACGTTTCCGTGCCACGATTATACATAAACCTTTCGACGACATGATTACATAACATTTTCATAATTATATATGAATGTTTCCACGTCACAATTATATATAACGTTTCCATGATTTGTATATAAAGGTGTCCACGAGTTCAGATAAACGTTTCCACCTTTATAATAAAATGTTTCCACTTTATTTTTTATACGTTTCCACATATTTATATGGACGTTTCCATGCCACGATTATACATAAACCTTTCGACGACATGATTACATATAAACATTTTCATAATTATATATGAATGTTTCCACATCACAATTATATATAACGTTTCCACAATTTGAATATAAAGATGTCCACGAGTTCAGATAAACGTTTCCACCTTTATTATAAAACATTTCCACTTTATTTATATACGTTTCCACATATTTATATGAGCGTTTCCACGCCACGATTATAGCTATCCTAGGGTGGGTTTTGGCGGGTAGGGTAATCTATTTGGAATTTGTTTCGTACTTTATATTGTAGCAACTAACTCGAAAGGTTTTTAGGGTTTGGTGTAGAAGGTTTAGGGTCGTTAGACCCTCAACCCACCATTGCAAACCCTAAAAACGTTTTTATCTATCCTAGGGTTTTCTATTTGAAATTCGTTTCGTACTTTATATTGTAGCAACTATGACCCTAAACCCGCTACCACAAACCCTAAAAATGCCTTCGACATTTTTAGCTACTGATGAGCACGTTTATTGAATATTATGGATACGTTGCTTACATACAATTGAAATATTTATCAACTATCATGTATACATTTTACTAATTAATGAAACATCTATAAATAATTATGTGTATATTTAAGGATGCATATTTAGCTACTGATGAGCACGTTTATAAACAGCCATGAATACATTTTTAAATCTTAATTGCAAACTTCAAGTAACTATTTAATGGATATGATTGAACTTAGTGATTGAAACATTTATCAACTGTCATGTATACATTATATACTATTGACAAAAACATATATAAATAAGCATGTATTCATTTTAAACTACGGATAATGATGGATACGTTTATAAACATTCATGATACTGTACATTTTTATACTTTTATCTAAATATATATGATTTTGACACTGTTTCTCCTTATTTTTAAAAATTAGAAAATTATTCTGATGTAAAGTCACCAATTAATTATAATACAAGGTTTTAATTCAAGTCATGATTTTTCAAGTTAAATATTTTTAAAGAATTATGTGGCACTTTTAATTAGAAATAATTATAAAATTTTAATTAAGTATTTTATATTAATTTAGCTTCTTTAAATTTTATTTTAATTATGGCATGTATATTTGGATGTGTATGCTCGTTTTTTATACATAAACAATAAAAATTGTTAGATTAAGAAAATATTATTTAGTAGTTATATATATATACACTCATTTAAACAGAAAAAATATATTATTAAGACTTATTAATAAGTAATTGTTTTATGATATTATATATAAAGTTAATGTATGTTAAGTTACAAACATGTTTAAAAGAAAAGATGCTTCTTTTTTATTGTTTTATATGTATGTAAGCGAGAGTATAAATATATGAAAAAACAAACAAACTCACTCACGAAAAAAAATTGTTTACGTACAATGAGATTAGAAAATTGTATAAAAAATTGATGTCGAATGTTTCCGTCGCTGACGGAAATTTTGGATCCGTCACAGGATCCACTCCCCTGTCCAAGCCCATCTTTAATCTACCTGAGCCTAAAAGTGAACACGGCGTGAGAGAGACTGAAACCTGACATCCTCATGTCAAACATACACATCATCATCATCATTTCCAGACCACATCTTTTAATCCAGAAGAGAATGTGTTGTAGAACTGTGCCAATTGTAGCGCCAAAACGGTTAGTGAACAGCTTGAACAATGCCCGTTAAGGATAATCAAACCCAAACTTGTAACTTCTGTAATCAATAAGTGCAATTCTTTTTCGTGGGAGGGGAGAGGAGGAATAGACAGAGGATCTAATAATAGTGATTTTCACTAAATAATGTGCAGTTTTTTTTTTTTTTTGAGAGGTTAAATGTGCAGTTGTTTTGTGTGGTTTACAGCGTATTGCTGGTTGTGTGGTTGAAATGTGTTGATTAGTATATTGGTCAAAATTAGCGTTTTTGTATAACTTTATATTCATAGTGTGTAAAAAGTAAAAGGTGTAGTAAAATACACAGATTACATACAAGCTAGTTAATTTATAAATTATAGTGAGTTTAAATAAGTGTTACAATATGTATTTTAAAGACTTGATTAAAATTATATAATGTTGGTATATATTATAAATAGTTTAAAAAAGTTTGTACTTAAATAAGCTAATACAGAAATATATATATTCACATAAAGATAAGTTGATTTATTAAAAACTACTTTTTAAAATACAAAAGGACAATTGAAAACTAAAAAATCATTAATACGTATGTACACTTTCTTTAAAGTAATTTGATTATAAAATTTAGGGAAAATGATACCATTAAAAAGCTAATTAATTCATAAATTTTTCTGACATCACAAAAATAATTTTAATTTCTAAGATGCCACAATTGCCTACCTTAAATGTTTCCAATTCACAAAATACCACAAAAATTAATAAAATAAATAAGTAAAGATAATAAAATAATTAAGTTTATTGATATATTGGCTAAAAGTTATATAAAATAAAAATACACATAAATAAAAAGTTTTAAAATATAAAAAGTATAAATACATAAACTAAAAAAATAATTTAGAAAAATACAAAAATGGTAGAAGAATGAAAGTTTTTTTTATAATATTACTTTAAGTAAAACTTACAACATTTGTTTGGAATGTTGAGTTGAAATCCACATATTCTTGGGAATGGTATAAGATCCTCAAATTAGAGATGATATTATTAGAAATGATCTCAAAGATTTTTGCCTTGATCTCTCTGATAGATTTCCACCGGCAACATCTATGAGAAATTCCACACTTACACACCCAAGGTGATTGGGCTTCCATGATTTCGAACCAAGTCAGCATTCTAAGAAATTCTTTTACTTGATGGTTAGCTGTCAAAAAGTAAAGATAGACTAACCTATTGGGTATTGTTCCAAATTACAAATGCTGGTATTGTGATAAGACACCCTATGGATCATTTATTCTTGTTATGCTCTTTCTTGTCTAAGGTGTTGTTTGATACTCCGTCCGTCCCTTATTGACTGTCTGGTTTACTATTTGAATATGTCGTTTGACTTCAATATTTAACATATAAGATGATATAATTTTACAAATCTAATTTTTTAATGGAATCCTCATGTAAAAAACTATATGTTATTAAAATTTATTTTATAAAATTATTTTATCTTATATGTTTAATATTGAAGTGGAAAAGCGTGCCAAAAAGTAAAAGGAAGATGAAAGTGGGACGGAGGTAGTATCTTGGATTGGCGGGACATCAGTGGTCCTAGTGACTCCGATGGCTGCATGAAGACTTTTGAGAGTATGAAAAACAAAAAGGCTATTAAAGCCAGAGTGGCATTTACCATATTTGATTTGCTAGGAATAGTTGGGTTTTTAGAAATCAGTCTCTCTCCTATTACACGTATTTATTTATTAAAGTTAATGTAATGCCCAAATTCCTAGGTTTTTGAGTAAGTTTGGTGCTGATTTTGCTCATGTAAATAGTAAATTCTCTCTAGTTGCCTAGATCTATTAGGTTGTAATTTTGTTTTTTTGCAATATTATCTTAGCTTCTTTAAAGAAAACTTATATAACATTTAAATATGGAGTTTTTTCATGACATATCGTGAATTTTTCCTATATTTTATTAACAGTTGTGGTATTTTGTGAATTAAAAACATGTATTTGTTATAATAAGAACTATATTTATTAACAAGTAGGGATACTTTAGTCCTAAAATGTTTTGGATTAACAATTTGTGATATTATGAATTAAAATTTTAATGGTATGAGAAAAAAAATATATGGTAATTTATGAATTAACAAACTTTCACTTATATCCCATCAATTTTCCCTAAAAATTTATATAAAATTGGGTTACATTGCAAGCTTCAAATTAAATGGTAGTATAATTATTTTAGTAATATATTGAAACGAGTGTACACCCAACTAGTCCCATGAGCATTGTATAGTTGAACCCACTATTTAAAAAGCTGTTAAAAACTATATTCATGTCAATAAATGAAAATACTGTTGATATTAAAAAAATAAAAAGAGATTAGAAAGGGGATCAATACCTTGTGAAACTCTAGTGTATCTCCACCAGTCTTGCGCATCTCTACCACGTGCAGCGAGGGAGCCACCTCAAACACCTATGTTATATAGACAACCAAGCGCTTACCCGTTAATATAGGTAATATCATAGATTCCCTTGCCTTGTTCAATTAGAATGGGACAGTTGATAAGAGCTATAAATTTTTTTAAAAAATTCTTAGTTAGCTTTTTGCACTAAAACTAAGAGATTTATATTCCCAGTTCTCTTTTATAATTTTCTATATTTAGTAATTAAACTTTATAATAACCGTTATAAATATGATGGGAAGAGAAGAAATTTATTTTTTAAAAGTATAGTGAAACTCAAAAAACATTAAATTTTTATTCCAATTTGTTTATCCTTCGACTTCAATTTTTTATACATAAAATGGAATATTTTTGTATATTTAACTTTAGAAATATGTAACTCATTAAATAAAGAGCTTATTACAAAAATTAAATTATTAAATTAATTTATACTTATATTAAAATGAAAAATGTGTTCTAGAAAAAATAAAAGAAGAGTACATTTATTTTGAAACAAGAGAAAAAGTAAAGATGTTATGTATTGTGATAGAGACTAACTGAATCTATTGGGCTTCAGCGGTATTATAACAGATCGAACTGAATCATGTCCTTGAAGAAGTATAATTTAATGATGAGCCTGAAATCAGAATCAAACCCTCGATCTTTTAAAACTCTAATCCAATGGTGGAGAAAAGAAAGGGCATAAATGTGCTGGACTGAAACGGCATATTTTGAATGGTTGGATCTGAGTTAACGATGATCCTAAAAAAATTAAGGATGAGAACCAAGACCATGACATATGGTTTTTTGCTCTCACGAAATAGAAACCATAACAGACAGTTTTTTTGCTGGCAAAATAGGAATAAGATTTCTTTGAAAAAAAAAATCTTTTCATATATCGGACAACTTGAAGACCGTATACCTCTGTAGCCACAGAAAGGTGTCCTTTTCTTCCACTTGCATGTCCTTTAAGTCTCATCTGGACAAGAATTTGATTTACAGGTTCAGTAACAGACATTTACATGCCACAAATCACTGACAGCACGACTTAGCAAAGCAAAGATGAGATCAAATCACATGCATTCCCTTACTTTGTAGTTTTGTTTGCGAACATTGAAATCCAAGGACTTGGCCGCTTCTTCAATCTTCGATACAATCTCCTGTGCTGGACGTTGGGATGTAAACCGTGTTTCTCGTCTCACTAGACCCTAACGAAAGGAGGACAGAGGTAAAAAAAAAAGAAAAAACAGTTCAACTTACTACGAAAAATATCTAGGATGATGTATTGATCCATGATCTAAATGAAAAAGTAAAACCAACAGATTGATCTTATTGAGAAGGATGCAAACAGTAGCTTTCAGAACACAAGCTCTGGAGGAGGGAAAATAGATGAAGCAAGACGTACTGGTTGGTCTTCAAATAGATTATCAAGCCTAAATCCCTGAGACCCAGAAATAAGCTCAAAAGCATTCATTGAGACTGGTTTCTCTCTTCTTTCGGTCACAAGATTTTGCTGCAAAGCAAGAAAAAGACAAGAAATTGTCCTGAGAAGAACACTTGAATGCAGTAGAGCATTAACACCAGCAAAACTCAGTATAAACATTAATTAAATGACAGCTTAGGACAGACGAGAGAGAAGAATAAAGAAGCTAAGGATATTTCTGCAAAACATACTCCCCAAAAGGGGCCCTTTCTCTGAGAGATGTAACTAATCTGCCGAATAGGCAAGTTACCCAACAATTCAACTAATCATATCCCTAATCCCCTTTATTTATAATATACTAGTTACAGCTAATTCCCCTTACCCATTATACCTTTGTTATTATCGACAATACTACTAACACATATTGTTAATCCATTAAACACTCCAGAAAAGCCAATAACAAAGCACATCCTTTGTTTTTCTTGTAGCAATATCCAAGCAAAAATACTGACCTCAGTACTGTTGAAAGCAGCATCTACATCATCAAGATTTACATCCTCTTCTGATAAGAACTGTGGTGGTTGATAATCTTGTTTGAACCAATCATCTTGAAGGATCTCGGAAATAGTTATCCTCTACAGAAATCATTGTAAGTCTTAATGATATATACAAATAAGCAGATCGACTTTACAACAATACTTAATGCGAAAAAACTCATCTAAACAGGTAGAGGATATGGTGCGGTTTCAAGCAATGCAGAGAATCAAGCTTACAGTCACGGGATTAGGATCAAGAATCCGCCTAATGAGTTTCGCTGCACCAGTTGAAAACCATGGTGGGCTGCAATAATCGGCCCTTTGTATCTGTTTCAGAACATAGTGCAAAATGGATCAGCATAATTTCTCTTAAAGATGTGATCAGAGTAGACAGAGCAGTAATAACTAACTACTTACAAGTTTGTATAGATTCATGAGATTTGAATCATCAAAGGGCAAGTAACCAGCCATAAGAACAAAAAGAATGACCCCACATGACCATACATCAGTAGCAGTGCCATCATATCCTTTATCATTAAGTACCTGACAGAGAGCTCTTTGGAAGTGAGAATTTGTAATATCAGTAATTAATTGTACTTATAGTCCATAAATATTCACAGCTGATGATACCTCAGGAGCAACGTAATTTGGGGTTCCACAAGCAGTGTGAAGGAGTCCATCTTCCTGCAAACAGATGAGATTTCTTACCAAAGTCACCCTTAAAAGTTCACTAAATTTAAGCACCAGACTTCAATCTGCTATGAGTTGCCATTAAAAGCATTTTAATCTTGGCAAGCAAATTTGAGTCTTGTGAGGACAAGCTAGTACTTACCCGCACTTGCTGTGAAAAAGCACTCAATCCAAAGTCTGAAATTTTAAGAACGCCATGGGAATCTAAAAGCAAGTTTTCGGGCTGTAAATGTTTTACACAATAACGCATCAGTAAAGAATTAGCAACATGATAGGGTCAAGAGTAAAAAAGACATGAAAGTTCCAACTTTTGTCAGAATCTCAACCTTTAGATCTCTGTGGTAAACGCCTCTACTGTGACAATAATCCACAGCATTTATAAGCTGCTGAAAATACATCCTAGCTTCACCCTCCTTTAGTCTCCCATATTTGGCCTAACATAACATCATGAGAACTATAAGAAATTGTTCCGCAAGTTCAAGATGCTAAGCCAGCATAAGCTTAAATTAATATACTGAGTCAAACAGATCTCACATACACATCACTGATCAGGAAAATCGGTATCATCTAAAATTTTATCAACACAATGAGACATACTATTTTGTCAACGAGCTCGTGTGGATCCAAAATTATATCAATACAATGAGACATACTATTTTGTCAAAGAGCTCGCCTGCATCGATCAGTTCAAGCACTAAATATATCTTAGTTTTGCTGGCCATAACCTGCAAAGCAGTTGAAAATTTTCACAAATTAGAAACCAGATGGTTGTCAGAAATTCAAAGAGATACTACTACAGCGATCCTCGATCATTTTCACTACAAGTTGTTCCAAAAGAATATATGCAGGAGTTATTTTCTTTGAACTAAAGTTCAGAACAGGAATGCAGGTTTCTATGTCACAAAATCGATTAGATTTAGAAAATTCATGTACACTTATGAAGAAGAAGTTGCCAATAGAGGAGTGGTATACAGGAACCAAAGATCCTGGGTTTAAAATCTATCCACTACCATAACTATCAAAAAAAAAAAACTTATGAAGAAGAAGCAAAATTTTTTTATAAGTGGGGTAGGTTTTGAACCCAAGACCATTGATTCGAGAATACCACTCCTCTACCAACCAAGCCACAAGGGCTTGGCATGAAGAAGAAGCAAGATACCTCGTAGATTTTGATGACATTAGTATGCTTGATAGCTTTCATCGTTGAGATTTCTCTCTTTATCTGGTCAGAGACAAAAAAGAAAGACGCAGAGTTAGATATGCCAATATAAACAATGACAAGAGAATGAAAAGTATTACAACGAGGAATTTAAAGAGTGAGACATAGAAACCACCATCGCACCGTATGCATTCTATCAATCACATCTCTTTTATTTTCTCTGAGTTTGTGAAGGTTTAAAAAGATTACAATGTATCAAAATTCTCCTTCGATCCATTGTATTTAGTTTTCAATTCCATTATAGAAAAGAAAACTTTAGGTATTTGTGCTTGATTGCATCCGAAATTCCAAACGTAAGTAGAACGAAAGTAAATGTCGAAGATCAGAAACAGCTTCAACGTTTCTTAGTTCAAATTCCGAAAAGAAAGCGGCCAAAACCAATTCAACAACTATAAATCTTTCTCTGTTTAAAAGCTCGGTGATTGACGGAACAGCAAAGCGCTACTCAAACAATTCTTGTCGTATACCTCTAAGTCTAACGCTCTCATTCTTGCTACTTGTACTGCAATTGCTTACTCAAACATTCACTCTTAAGAACTAATTAAGAGAAAGAAAACAACAAAGACGGCCAGAGATGAGAAAGAATACCTGCTCAACCATATGGTGTCGTAGGACTTTGTCTCGGTTAAGGATTTTAATTGCGAAAACATCGCCGGTATCGACGTTTCGAGCGTACTTGACTTTAGCAAAGGTTCCTTCCCCGAGCGTTTTTCCTAGCTCGTACTTGCCAACGCGCGTCCTTGTAGCCGGTACTTTTACGCTCATTCTCAGGCGATCTTTTGCTACCTTCTTGTTGATCACAGGTCTCGAAAATGCGAGCAGTGAGACGAAAAAAACGGAGGTTTACTGAGGTTGCTGATGCAGAGGGAGGTTTCGAAGATAAATGAGTGGGAGGAGAATGGAAATGATGGGCGGGATGAAAGAAGAAGGAAGTAGCAGAAAGGAGAGAGTGGGACCCACAGATTAGTATGTGCCATTGGCCGAGTCAGATGGGCCCAGCAGAGTATTATTGTGCATCTCTATCTCTTTTCCGATCCACCCGATCTGCCATACCATGCATTACGCAGCAGTGTCGATTCCGTGTGGTGTGGGTTTCTTTGTTTGTTTGCCTTTTAAATGATGTCTCTTTTCCGTGAAAAAGAACAAAAAAATGAGTTCGTCTATATCCCCTCTCTTCCTTGTCTTAATTTTTTAAAATATGCGGCTCCTCTTAATTCGTTGTAACTAGATTCACCAACGTTATTCGATCTGTAGATTCAGAAAAAAAAAAAAACATTATTCGATCTGAAGACGCTTTGTATAAATAAAGTAGTGTCTTAATACAAGCGGCGACAAGTTTAATAAATGACGAGAATCAGTACAGTTTTTTCTATTTTTGTTTGTTAGTACTCTCGTTCATGTATTAACTTGTTTATTATTTAGATATATCAATTGATTTTAATATTTAATATGTAAGATAAAATAATTTTAAAAAATTTAGTTTTATATATGATTTAAGATGAATTATATATTATAAAATTTAATTTTATAAATTATTTTCATATATATAATATTAAAATAAAAAAACATATCATACACAAACATTACGACAGACATTATTTTAATTTAATATTAAACTTATCAATTTATAAAACACTATTATTTTATATTGTAAATAAAATTAAATAACATACTTAAATCATAAATAGGATTGTGAAAGAAGAAGGAATATGTTAAACGATCAATGATCAGTCTCGGTCAAATGCTGATAGTATATTCTATAGTTCCTTCTTCGTGCACAACTTTCTTATTGGTATGGATTTGTAGCTGACCAGGTTCCTTAATTAATATTTTAAAAATTAAATCAGTCTACCGAGTCGACACATGTATTTGACCGCGCACTAAGTAAACCATAGAATTCATTTCACAAGGCTCTTATGAAATTTATACCCGGTAATTCGGGTCACTTGGTTCGGTTTGGGTCAATTTGAAGATATTCACTATTCGATTCGATTCGGGTTATCTGGCTAAAATTAGATATGGGTGACTTCGGTTTGGTTGATTTCGGGTTTGAGTGTTTTTGGTTCGGGTTAGCCTCTGCATTTTTCGGTTTTTTCAGGTAGGTCAATTTCGGGTGACTTACCGCGTTATACTTAATTAACAAAAATTTTAAAGTTCAAATTTAAGCAACCTTTGTAACTTGTATTGATTTTCATATTTGGATCCAAATTCTCTTAATATAGTGTTACTCTTGATGAAGATTGCTATTATGTATTGGTTGGTTATACATAACAAATTGTCTAACAATATTTATAATATTAATTTTCAACTATGATTTATTGATTGTACCGACCAAGTATAAATTTTAAATTTGATAAATCAGTGGTCAATATTCGCCACTCGACGCCTAATCTATCCCCCCCCCCCCCCCCACTCCCGACGTTGTGCATGTGCCTCCCGCCATCCCGCACCCGTCACACCCCGCATGCGTCCTGCATCAGCGTCCATCATCTTGAGCGAGCGTCGAGCGCGCAGGCCAATCCATCACCACCTCCCGCATGTGCCCTTATGCACCTGTCACCACCTCGCGTTCACGTCCATGAGTTCATGTTGTGTGTGCGCCACTGATCACCGTCTCGCATGCGCGCCTCATGCGGGCGTCCTCCAGTAGCTATTGCTCTCATGCAGGGGTTGTCCCTTTATCTTCTTATTTTTCATTTGTTAACCCTAATTTAATTTAATTATTCATACAAATATATTTACGTGAGATGAAAGTTTTGTAATCTTTATTCATTTATGGTATTAATAAGAAACCAAAGTAGTGATGCGATGATATATACACATACACGTTTAAACCATTCCCAAGCTTGATATTGTAATCTATATTTAAGTAAGGTGTAAGTTTGTAATCTGTATTCTTCAACATCTACACATCGATCGTGGTTAGTATATTTCTTAACTAAAAAATTTATATGTTTTATTAGTTATACTTAATCAAATTGGATGACAATATTTTTAATATTTATTTTAAACAGAAGGATAATGGAAGTTTGTGTAGTTTCATGTGTGGTTTGGGTGAATTCAGTTTGGGTGAATTCAGTTTGGGTCAATTTGGTTCAGTTCAATTCGGTTTGGGTGAATTCGGTTCGGGTGGATTCGGGTATATCAAATTTCGGTTTGATTCGGTTTTGGTTTGGTTCGGTTCAGATTTCCTTGTCACATTTCGGGTCACATCATTCGGTTTAAATTCGGGTTCAGATTGGGTTGGATCAGGTCGGTTTTTCTGGTTCGGGTCACCTTTGCCAGGTCTACTTATGATGATTGCTGTATAAATAATACGAAACCAAAAAAAAAGTTGTATTTTAAGATACAGACCCTCGACGCTGCCGCTTGTCCGCGTATAACTCGATGCAATCTCGACCATTTGGAAGTTCAGTTAGTTGTTGATTTGATTGTTTTGTTGACTGGTCTGCCTTTTTACTATATTAACTTTAATTGGTTCTAACTTTCAAAATATAAGTCCAAAATTAAAAAAAAAAACAAATATGACATTGTTCATCTAAATTCAAGCACTTCAAAAACAAGACCAGACATGGATATATTTTGACAACTTTAAAATTTTATGTTATTTACAAAATAAATAATACATTACAAAACAATAATGATTTTATCGGTTTTGGAATTTATTACGTAATTCACCACTTATTAGTTAATAAAGCACAATATCATTTTTAATGAATCATAATATCAAAATAAATGAATCATATCTTTATTTTAGTGTATCATCACAAACATATAAAATAAATATTTTAATGTAATAATATAATACAAAACAATATTTGATATGTATGAAAAATACACGATTCACTATATAAGATTTAAAATACACCATACAACAATAATAATACACTACAAAACAAAAATGATTTTTATTAGTTCTGAAGTTTGTTATGTAATACTCCACTTATTAATTAATGAATCATAATATAAATTTTAATGAATCATAATATCAAAACTAATGAATCATATTATGATTTCAGTGTATCATCGTATACACGTAAAAATAAAAAATTTAAACAGTAATGCAACACAAAACAATATTTGGTACGTAAGAAATATACATAATTCACCATATAAGGTTTAAAATACACCATACAACAATAATAATCACTACAAAACAATAATATTTTTATCGGTTCTGAATTCCTCACTTATTAGTTAACTAATCATAATACTAATTATAATGAACTATAATATTTATGACTGGTGTTGTTTTGGAAACTTTAAATTTAGTTAAATAATGATATAATTTTTTTTATTTTAAATTTATATATCAAAAGTTATAACTATTTAAAATTAATATAATAAAAATATAGTTCAATCAACAAACCAGTCTAATCAACACCTAAAAGAGACTTGTACATCAAAGGACGGCTCCATAATCGGTGCGGATGTCCCACAGCATGGAAATCACGTTTAAGATATATAAACGTCATAGTAGTACATGTCGATTTCAGCTTCATATGTTTTCCTTCTTTAACTTTTATGGTTGCGTTCACGACAGGTTTTTTATTTTTGCAAAAGCTTTATTGGTACATGTCATTTTATTTATAGCTTAATTATAATTCTTTTTTAAGGCATTTAGGCCTCATTCTTTCACTTAGTTGAATCGAGAGTTAATGTTAGTTGTCAGTTGAATTAAAAAAAGTAAAGAGAAAAAATAGTTAATATAACAATTTGGCCTGTCAAATCGTTTTTTCGTATGGTGTAAATGATGGAAACGATACACGACAAGAAATTTACATGAAGATACATGATATACGACACGAAAATATTTTCGTGTATGGAATTCTATATACGAATACGAAATTCAAAATACCTGTAAACGAAACGAAATATACGAAATTTTTTCATGTATACACGAATTACATGTGTACACGAATCATATGTGTACACGAATTAATGAAATAAATAATTAACACGTATAAAAAGAAATACCAAAACATTATATTTACATGAATTAATGAAATAAATAAGTAACACGAATGACATGTGTACACGAATTATACGTCTACATGAATTAATTACAGGTATTTTGTGTATACACGATATGTATATATACGGTACATGACACGTTAATAAATCATGTATATACAATACACGACACGAAATTAGTTTCGTGTATAGAATTAAATACCTATACATGCTACTATCGTGTCACTAGTGTAGAAAATGTTTTTTACCACGGTTATTTTGCCTATATACCACGGTTTCCAACCGTGGTTTATACTCGCGTGGTATATAGCACAATTGCAATAAACCACGGTTTGAAACCGTCGTTTAAAAGACGATTATAAACCACGGTTTAAACCGTCGTTTAAAGCCCATTGTGTCGCGGGAATAGACGACTTATACGACGGTTTGAGAAACCGTGGTATATAATGTCGTTCCATTGAGTTTTATACGACGGTTGGGTCATAACCGTGGTATAAGAAGTACATTATACGACGGTTTTCTACAAAACCGTGGTTTATACTCGTCGTTCCATTGAGTTTTAAACCACGGTTTTAAGTGAACCGTGGTTTTTTTTCTTTTTTTTTTTTTTTTTGTTTTTTAGCCTCTACCACATATGTTTTCCAACACAACCCAATTTACAATCGCATATACAACCTGTACAGGGCATCCAACTGGTATTGCCCTTTGATAACCAACCACACTATATGACCATAAACCAAGTTGCCAGTTTGAATTGCAACATTGAAAACGAATTGCAAACAAAACTTTCAAAAATAAGAGAGAGTTGAACTTTACAAACTTTGAGAGTCTACGTTCTTCAGCAAAAACAAAAGTCTAAGTCTAACTACACTAGGATAAGATCTAAGAAACACTCAAGTAATTTTTACACCAAAACTGCGATAAATGATCTCTTACAAAGTCGAGATCCCTTTGGAATACGTGCTCCCTGCTTTTGTGAAAAAGAAACGATCTGTCCATAAAAAGACTGATCATCATTAGTACACAATTTTATTTAAAATGCAATTACTTTAACTAAAATTTTGATTGGTATGGGTTACCTTGTCATCATCAGGAAGCGTGTCAATATTTTGTACAATCTCGAACATGTACCGCATCACATAATAGCCACAGCTTCGTGAATCAGGCTGTTGAGGACACTGTCATCACACCATCCATGGATTACCAACTTTAGACAGATCAAAAATTAAACGTTTAACTTTAATACAAAAATGCATAAATTAAATGATTACTTACACGTATGTATTGGAAGTCCAAGATGGAGAATGATTTCTTTTCATCACTTAAACCAAGCTAATGGCCCCTGCATAAATACAGCATTTTAAAATGAAGCCATTTATTGTCAATAATCTAGGACAAGCTTAAAATAAATACATAATGCATTAAAATTTTGAATACTCACTCCTTCAAATATTTCTCTACAGCGATCTCTCGAAGGTCATCAGGGCCGCCCAATGGGTCTAGTATCAACAAGCATGAGGTGTCGATACACAACACCATCAACATCCAATGATTGCTGCCACAGATAAAACAAAGAATGTTTTGTAGAACAATATTTTTAATTATCACAATTAGGAAGCAAAAAATTCCAGTTATTGTGTACTTACATCTGATGATATGGAACCAGCAAATATTTGCTTCTTCTTCGCACCGCAGTACAAAATCCCTGCCTCCTCACGTGCTCTGCACATCCTTGCCCATCCAATGCGGCCTGATCTGCTGACATCAATTGCGGGCACAAGAAAGAGAGGGCAAATAATCTCTTGCTCGCTAGCAGTCTACTAGTCAAACACCTAAACAACATTTTTTCATAAGATATGTTAAATAGCTTAAAAAATGAAAGATAATGTAATAATTTAAAAGATACTTACACACAATAGGCCTGAATCACAGAGATGTTAAGCAGGTCTCCCATCAAAAATTCTCTTAGATCGCTCACGGTAATCATCAGATCTCTGGGCTCAGGGGAGTGGAAAACATGCTTAGACACTTTCATGTTGAAGTTGGTGACAGACTGCGGCCTCGTCATGAAAAAGTCATACAACATTTTTTGTTTGACTGTCAACTTCTTCAGATACTTGGGTGTCAGAATGGGGGATCTCCTAGGAGTCATATCGAAAGGTTTCACCACTTCCTTTCTCACACTCTGACTCTCCTCATTTGATTTCACAACTTCCTTCCCCTTATCCACTTTCCTCTTCTTAACCGGTCTTAATTCCTTATCAATCTAATAGTATACAAAATTTAAATAATAAACATATCAGTCAACAGTCAAGTTAAAAACTAAACAGTAAGCATGTAAATAGTTTACCTTGTCACTGACATCAATGAGAGAATATGGCCATGGAACAACTGAAGATTTTGCTTGACCTATTTTACTCCACTGATTCCACTCCAACGGAAGTGGAGAGTCCTCATGACCTCGCACAATGTCTACCATCACACGAGCGTGGAGAGGTGGGATGAGCTTGAAATGTACTACAGTGTTCGGTCCGGTCTGTAAAACCCGACCGAATGCAACATGCACAGTCCCACCATCCAACACTTGAAACAGATGACATGATTTAGCCACCTACATCAACTCACAACAGTAAGCAAGCTAATAAAATTATATTGTTTTAAAAGTAATGTTAAAATAACTAAGGAGGAAAAAAGAACAAACCGAAAGGTTTTGATAAGGAAATGTGTCTCTGGTAGGAGAAGAAGGTGCAGGATGATCGACCATCGGAGTATCCGCCGTCGTGGTAGGAGCAGACGTCGGTGTAGTCATCGACAGTATCCGCCGTCGTGGTAGGAGCAGACGTCGGTAGGATCATCGACAGTCCAGTCGTGTAGGAGAGACGCGGCTATCGCAGTATGTGTCGGTAGGAGTAGACACCGGTGTAGGAGTAGGTGTCGGTGTAGGAGCATGCACCTGGCCCAATACTAAAGCCTCAAGTCTTCGCAGGCGCTCCTCGTAGGCTTGACGCTCCTCAGCGTGACGTCTTTCCGACTCCTCCAACCGGTCAGCGTGACGTCTTTCCGACTCCTCCAACCGGTCATGCACCCGTTCATCCACCATTCTCTCTATCATTTCAGCCTGTGGTACTCTCGATCGAGACGTAGGAAACACGTCTTTTTGGCGAACTTCCCCTCCAAGCCCCCGCACTCGCCCTGGATGATCCTTTTGCCCAAGGGCCTTATTCAGTGGATCATCCTGAGACGGAGGGGCCGGAACCATCTCCCATCGCTCAGTAGATCCAGACTATTTTAAATTAACAAAAATATTAGAAATGAACTTACTAATTAGTAAACAACAACTTTTAAATATATATACTTACAATCTTGAAGCCAACTCAGCAGTCTCGCTCTGCGGGAACACATATACTCCCTCGTCATTTTTCTTCATGCGACCCAGCATAAATGTCTGCACCCTACTTGCATCGTCAACATCATCAATAACTGACTGAGTGCCGTCTTCATTAGTTTTCGTCAGTAAGCCCTCGCTCTTCCACTTCTCCAACCGCCCCGTATATCCAGCTCGCCCCATGAAGTGCTTATAATATTCTTCGCCCGGTTACGTCTCGCTTGTTCTTGACGTAACTGTTACAAAATTTGTATATTTGTAAGTTATACATAATAAAAAAATATTTGTTAAATTTTATTCCTTAAATAATTAAGAAAGAATAATTGTAAAAGTACCTTAAACTCTTCAGTCTGGCGATGGTCGTAGAATATCTTCCAGTCCTCCTGCGTGATCATACCATCATACACTACCCACGGCGGTGACCTCTTGGAGCCCGGTTTGGTAATCCAGCCATCTACCAACCGATGCTTGAACTGTCGCAGCGATGTTGCTAGAAGTGATTCAATCTTCGTCCGAAGTTCATCCACGACTTTGTACTTCTTCTGCACCATCTGCCACATGATGTCTTTGTCTGCCTTTTCTTGATCTTTCCAATCCTTATTAATCGAGCAATGGGATTTTACCATCAATCCCAAGTAGGAAGCAAACTGCTGCTTCGACCCACCACGATGTCGGAGGTACTTGTCCCAGACAAATCGATGGGAGAATCCTTCTTCACCTTCAACCCACGGGTCGGTCCACGTCCCTTCCGAGGGTTTTGCGAAGTAGATGCAGCTGGTGGTTCTTCAGTAGGGACGTCATCGTCAATATCATCCAACCCCAACAGTAAGTCCTCTTCGACTCTATCGTCAGGATCCATAATCTGAAAAATAATCAACAATTAACAAGGTTAATACGAACATCTAATGAATCAAATATTGAAACATGACAAAAATGAAATAATATAATATTGTCAATCAACTTACAAAATAACATTTCATCGTTCAATCCACAATCCTTCATTGTGGTCGGACCTTCGATATTCAAAATTAGTTACATTATCTACCTCCATCGGCAACCGAATAGGTACATCTGTTTCATCTTCACAATCGTATTCATCCTCATCAACAATATTATCAATCCCACATCGATCTTTTACTCTGCATTACAATAGACCATCTGGGATTACACTGATCACGACAGTAGAATACTTGTTTTGCCTTTGATGCAACAATAAAGGGTTCATCAGTAGGAGCCGCTGTCGTTAAATCAACTAGCTTCATACCATGATCCTCCTCACGATATCCCTGTTTGTTGTCCACCCATTTGCAACGAAATACGCAAGTTTCATAACTAGTGTAATTCAAGACCCAATATCCTCAATAACACCATAATATTCGTTCTTCAGTGTATTACGACTTGTTCCTGTGAAAATGTCTTGTGAAGCGATAAGATGCACACCACTGTTCTGGTTTGTCGATTTACAATCTTGACGTTCAGTGTAAAAAGAAAATCCATTTACATCATATCCTTCATAAGACAACACATCGAGATTTGGACCAAGGCCAACAACTGCATTTCATCCACGTTCCTTGAATCTTCATACAACACCTTCTGTCTGAACCACTTAACAAATGTTGCATTCTGCTCTTTTTTTAATTTGGCATTACTCATCGTTGGGTGTTTTGTTTTGAGGTAGGCTAGGTGTGCATCGAAATACGGTTCAACAACTTCAGAATGATTCAACACAACCAGATGTGCCTTGTTCAATGTATCAATATCAACTCTGCATAATTTTTTCCCACAGGTACCAACCCCTTTAAGCCTGCCATCATGTCTTGCTTTTGGTAATCCAATAACATCAACACCGTGTAAGTAGTGAGTGCAGAAGTCAACTACCTCCTCTGTTACTGTCCCTTCAATTATGCTTCCCTCTGGACGCCGACGGTTTTTCATTTTCTTTTTCAGTATACCCATATATCTCTCAAACGGATACATGTATCGAAGGTATAACGGACCACAATGTTTGATCTCTCTAACAAGATGAACAAGTAGATGCACCATAATATCAAAAAACGAAGGAGGAAATACATTTCCAACTGACACATGGTGATCACAAGGTCATTCTGTAGTTTATCCAGCGTCTCCACATCAAGCACTTTACACGAAATTCCTTTGAAGAAAACACATAAATTTGTAATAGTTTTCCTGACATCAGCTGGAAGGATCCCACGGATTGCAACCGGAAGTAAGTGCTGCATCAGCACATGATAGTCGTGAGACTTCATCCCTACCAATTTAAGATCAGACATTGATACCAAACTTGATATGTTCGATGAGTAACCAGATGGCACTTTAATATGACGAAGAGAACTACAAAAACTTATTTTCTCTTCTTTGGATAATGTATGACAAGCGGGAGGCAAGAATGTTCTTTTCCCTCTTTGTTGTGGCACGAGTTCTTCTCGTATTGTAACACCCCATCCAAAGCCTATCGTGGTTATCGCAATCTGAACACTTAATCGAAAACGTCGCAGCGGAAATATACAACACTTGGACCTTGCCACGGTCTGATCGTTAGAACATACCGGCTTACTATATACAATACTTAACCAAAATATTTATCTAGCTCAAAACATTAACATCCACAATCCCACGACCATCCGAGTACTAGTATCTCAATCATAATCTCAACTTACAACATTTTAATATGAACAGTCGGGTGCACAGGCGCAACCCGAACTCAAAATAAAAGTCCCCACCTAAGTCTAACCGCTCCTACTCTCGTAGTGCGTCCTCATGGGCCTCTTACCTGCAAGTGTAAAAATAGCCCCCGAGGGGTCAGCACGAATGCTGGTACACCCTCTCATGGCCCCCAAGCTAACGGGGCTACGACGACTAATTGTCGATAGCATGGAAATTGATTACATACACAAACATAATATGAAGTGCAATAACAATAACCACAGATGAACATATATAGTTCACAAGCAATGAACGACTCAAGCGTTCCTTATCAAGTGGGTTAGTAACCCCCTCCTTAGTCCTCATTCCTTAATCTCAGTTCCTTACCTTACCTTAATCTTAATCTCAATCTCAATCTTATTCTCAGTATACAAACCTTTCCTGGAAGGGATTGGTTGTATCTAATTCGAACCTGGGATTTAGGTGATCCCACCGCACCATCTTAATGCCACCTACTCTGGATGGGAGTCCAGCGTAGCTGAGCCGGCAACCGGCCCTAGGCAACAAGTCCGAAGACAAGTCCTTAAGCGGAGGGCGGATCTGATTCAGATACCGTCCCCCTTCCCACTTAGCATCAGACCGGAGATCGGTCCCGGGTTTCCTCACTCAAGTTCCAGTTAGTAGACATCTTAAACACCATGTGCTAGCTAAGCCTCAACGGGCATTAACCAACAGCCATCAACTTAACTCTTATTCTTAACTCAGTATGTACTAAACTTAGTTAGTAACATCTCATCTCGCGGGTTAGTGTAAATATAACACAATCACAACGAGAACAATATAACCGGTTCCTGCTTTATCTTGTTTTTAGTCATTGCAAATAAACAGATAGCACACAAGCCAGGGACACCTCGTTAGCAAGCAGGTCCGAAAGGATTGTACCGTTCACCGTCGATCGTTGTTTGACTAATCTTCTTCGGGTCCCAACTCACAACCTAAAACATTCATTCATTTTCAGGTTATTAGTTGTTTGCACCTTACTCAACTCACTTAGTTCCTAAGTACTTCCATTCAATACCTCTCAAGTCCTTATCACTTAATCTTACAAACTTAACTTTATACATTAAAACTTATACTTGATCTTAACTTAATTCCTTAAGTTCTTAGGGTCCCAATCGTTACTACCCTACCAAGGGCATACCTCATTACCCATTACCATTCTTAGAAATTGAAATTTCTTTTTTTTTTTTTTTTTTTTTAGGCTCGACCGGACTTACCGACCGGACTTGCCAAGTCCGGTCCATTCCAGTACCTTTTACCGTTGGAAAATTCACTCCGACCGGACTTACATGTCCGGTCCTATGTCCGGTCGATTCCAGAGACTTATAATCCGTACTAAATTCATGCCGACCGGACTTGACAAGTCCGGTCCCATGTCCGGTCCATTCCAGAAACATTTCCCCTCTCACAAAACAAGCCCGACCGGACTTGCAATCCGGTCCCCCAAGTCCGGTCGATTCCAGAAACATTTCCCGGGTAGTGTAACAGAGCCCGACCGACCTTGCAAGTCCGGTCCTAAGGCCGGTCGGCTCTAAAAACTTGTTTCTAAATTCCTTTTCAACTCCAAACTTCTCCTCATATATTCTAATATGTTATAACCTCATTTGGGCACCTCAAGCCCTCCTTAAAATACCTTAATTCATCCACCAAAATCCATCTTAGTCATAATGCATTTTCCTTGTAATAATGCTAACACTTGTAATGTTTTCCTCTAGGTTTCTAGTGGTGGTTCATACCTAGTGTAGCCACTATGCCAAATGTTTTCTTCACCACTATAACATCATCTCCCAAGCATCTCTCACTATCTAGAACTCTTTCAAACATTTACTTAAAGTTCCTTAACAAGTTTAAACTTCCATTACCATCATATTATTTCCTTCCTAGTTGTGCACCAACATTTGCCTAAGTCCTAAATATTCCTATACACTCTCTTGATTTCTAAATCCTTCCTAGTAATGCCTCAGTCATTATGAGTCCTTAGAACACCTTATTCTCACCCTTTTTCATCAAGACAACCCATAGAACACTCATAGTACTTTCTTAATCATTAAATTCCCTTAGGATATCTTAACACCTAAACTTTCCTTTAAATTTCGCCATGGGTTCTCTAGTATATAATACTTCCTAACACATGGTTTTCTCCATCAAACAACCAATACCACACAAATTCTCATCACAACACTTAACACCCAATTTACACTAAAACTTCACCACATCATCATATAATGCTTTAAACTTAAAATGCTTGGCACTTAGGCCCTTAAATGACAATAATCTTAACCACTGAATTTCCACATATATATGCCTTCAACCTGCGAATACACTCAACAAGGCTCCCATTGAAATAAAATGTTTCTTGTACTTCACCTTTTATATTCTTAAACTATCTCCTTTCTCATTTGCTCCTTAGTCACAAGTTCACAAGTATAGACATTGTTTCTCCTAGGTTTTAATAGCACCTTCCACATATAAACTAAACACTAAACTCATCATATACCCACATCTCATTCCCTTAAACAACAAGACACCTTAAGGTAAGTAATTTACCTTGTTTTCTCACAAGCTTTAAAACTTTTCTCCTTAGGTTTTCTTTGTTCAATCTCGGTCACCAATGTGATTCTCCTTGCCAATGTTCTAACCAATATCCAATGACTCCAATGAGTACTAGATAACACATCAACCCTAAGGAACAAACCCTAGGTTTAAAAATAAGTTTTAAGGTATTAATGTGATTGTTTTACCTTGGTTTCTCAAGACAACTTGGATGTGAAGCAAGAAGGACCTCCTCCCCCTTTGAAGAGTAGAAACAAGCTAGAACAAGGCATAAACATGGAGTCCCATGAGTATATATTTCGGTTATGTGAAGAAAATGGTGGAAACCTAGATTTTCTTACACTTTCTTTACCTTAAGAGAATGGAGATGTCAATGGAGTCTCCAAACTTGAATTTCCTCCTCTAATGGTGGTTTGACTTGGCACCAAATGAAGCTCTTGAAGTTTTGAAAGATAGGAAGGAGGAGCTTGAGCTAACTAAGAGGAATATGTATTTTGTTTTGGATTTGGAGCTTAAATGAGCAAGTGGTGTGCAAGAGAAGGTGGAGCTTTCATGGAGGTGAGCTCTACGTGAATGGAGAAGAGAAAGAGAGCAAGAAATCGTGGGCAACAAGGGAAAATTAAGAAGTGAGGAGAGAGGTAAGCTAAAGTGATATTTATCTTAAAAAGGTGAATAGTGTTTTATGCTTTATAACTTACTTATTTGCTTTCTCTTAGCTTAGTTAGATAAGTGTGGTGAGTCACACTTAAAGAAACCGGCCCCCTTTAGTGAATGAGGGTAGTTTAGTCTTTGTTGACCAAATGTCTCACTTATATAGACTTATGTTATAAACTAGCTTAATAAATTCACTATTCATCAAAAACAAGGCACATTGTTGTGAAATTTTTGATTTCCCATTGATATAGACCTCCAAATGTGATACTATATAGTACACATATTAATTAAAGAGTAATGATGGACATTTAGCCATTCAAAACTCATTTACAAGACAATTTTTCAAAAACGTGCTTTAAGACTCCTTAAAGCACATTTTGTGTTTTAACTTGTTTTCAAGCTTGGTTTTCTTTGGTAATTGATTTAAAATGACCATTAGGATATTACTAAGGTCTTGGAACAATATTTGGGTACTCTCCCATATCTCTCCAAGCTTAGAGCACGTTTTTGCTTAAACTGCTCTTTGGTGTTTCCTTATATTTTCTTTGATTAGAAATGTTTCTTAATGTTTCTAAGGCATTATTTAGCCTTCTTATATCTTAGTTTATCATTTAAACACCATATATAAGTTTGGGGTATTTCACGTATACCCAATTCAACCAGATCTTTTCTACCCTTTAAATGATCTTTTGTCTTTCCTTTCACGTTTAGTAGTGTCGCAGATACACTTTCACCAATGTTTCTCTCCACGTGCATAGCATCAATGCAATGTCTCACCTCTAATTGTTGCCAATATTCAAGTTCCCAAAATATTGATTTTTTCTTCCAGATGCTCTTTTCAGTGGCTTTAATTGGTGGACCGAAGTTGTTCACAACATTCTTCAACTGATTGTAAGTCTCAGCAGCAGATAGTGGTGGTCGTGTGACTGCATGATCCGTTTTTCCATCAAACTCTTTTGTCATCTTACGGTATTTGTGACCTTTCGGGAGGAATTTCCGGTGGCCCATGTACACATTTTTTCCACTGTGTTTTAACCGTATACTGCAAGTTCTATCTCCACATATAGGACACGCTAGAGCTCCTTTAATTGTGTATCCCGAGAGGTTGCCGTATGCAGGGAAATCATTGATTGTACAAAACAACATAGCCCGGAGCGTGAAGTTTTCCATACCGTATGAATCATACACTGTCGCACCTTCATTCCACAACAATTGTAAATCGTCAATAAGTGGTTGCAAAAACACATCAATTTTGTTTCCCGGTTGTTTTGGACCCGATATCAACAGAGAGAGGAGTATGTCTGGGTTTCATACACAACCATGGCGGCAGATTGTATATTGTCAATAAAACAGGCCAAGTACTGTGTATACTGCTCAAAGTGCCATAAGGGTTCATCCCATCAGTGCATAAACCAAGTCTTAAGTTCCTTGGGTTTGTACCAAATTGAGGGTATATTCTGTCAATGTTTCTCCATTGTGGTGAATCGGCTGGATGTCTCAATTTACCATCATCCTTTCTATGGGTAGCATGCCATCGGAGGTTCTCAGCATCTTTCTGAACTGCAAACAAACGTTTGAATCGGGGAATTATCGGTAGATACCACAACACCTTCGCAGGAGAACCCACTTTAGTGCTTATGTGGTTTCTCTCACCCTTTTTTACATAGTGTGATTCCCCACATTCTGAGCAATGGTCATCCAACTCATTCTCCTTCCAGTACAACATACACCCATTTGGACAAGCATGTATTTTTTTATATTCCATACCCATCGGACACATTAACTTATTTGCTTCATAAGTTGTTGTGGGTATCACATTTTCCTTTGGTAGTACATCCTTCAGCAGTTGTAAAAGATCTGTAAAACTGACATCACTCCATCCATGTCTCGCCTTCAGATTGAATAGTTTTAGGACAACGCTCAATTTGTTTTGTGTTTGCGTATCACATCCACTGTACAACGGTTCCTTTGATGCTTGCATCAGATTTTCGAATGTTTTAGGTTTGTTAGAAAAATGTTGTTCAACATCTTCCATCATTGCATTAAGGTCCTCCTGATCATCTGAATCACTAACTAGTGAATCATCTTGAGTATCCCCAAAATTGTGTGAAGCATCCATTTCTGATTGTTCTGCAACGACGTTATCAACACATTCAAACACTTGTACTGAATGTTGACCATGCAGTATTGTTATGGCTTCATAATCTTCTGTAAACCCTCTGCGAATCAGATGATCCTTAATCTTGTCCACACCTCGGTATTTGAAGTCGTTCTTGCAATCGATACAAGGACATCGAATATATCCCTTATCCCTTGGTTTAAGATTGTCAACAAGGACTTTGCAAAATTTATTGACCCCTTCTAGGTACTTGATGTCCAATCTGTCACTGTACATCACTGAGCACTCCATCTCCTTTTTCAACACCACCAGATGTCGTGAACTCGTTCCATTGATCTCCTCTTTTTTTTTACAGATTTAACAACCTAAACCTATCCAATCACCTTCGATCTCACCTAGGAACAAGTTAATAATACAGTAGTTCAGTGATAATTTCGGCAGCATTACCCTACAGTTCTCCTAGTGTATATATATTATATATATATGAATTGTTTCAATTCACATATATATGTACACTAGAAGAACACTACGGTAATGCTGCTGAAATTATCACTGAACTACTGTATATTATTAACTCATTCACAACCTAGATGGTGAGATAAAAGGTCATTGGACAGTCCCAACAGGGACTACCTAAGACATACCTCTATCAGGTAAATCTCAGACAGGTAATTCTATGTTTGAATTGATTTTCCATTGTTTTAATAGAAAAACAAAAATAAATTGAAACGTTTTAAATACCAACCTGATGAGTACTGGATGGTCAGCTAGCGCGAATAGCACAAAAGAAGGAGAAGTAGGCAAATGCTCTTGCGCGTAGTATATAACACCTCGTCTTAATTCGATTGTCTTCTACCTCAGAGCAACCTGCAAGAGATGAAAAAATTGAAACTATAAGTAATTATGAAGAAAGTTAAATTCGATGGAATTAGTATCAGCTTAAATTCTGGAAAAAATTTGGCATGACCTTTACGTATTTTTAGACACTCCATATTTTTTTAAGGCAGAAACAAACACAGTACCAGCAACATTAATTCTCAGCAAACCATACGAATTATTATCAGACAGACAAGTATATATATATATATGATCAATGAACAAAAACAACCACCCCATTTCAACTTAATCTCACATTTCACCACACTATGCAAATATATATTCTAATGATTGCAGAATACGAGTAGAATTTAGTATAATGTTTATTTGTGACAATATTATATATATATGTACATGTACGTATAAGTATTTGTTTCTAAAACCATAATCAGAAATACAAGTGTTTTACCGTGGGTTCTGATCAGGCAAACCGGTGGCAGAGGTTGACAGCAGCAGAAAGTGCGACAAGTAGACAATCCGACCGTGTGTAGTGACACCTATTCAATGAAATTAGAATATAAGGTTTTAATTTGAAAAAATATGAATAATTGAACAAATAAACAAACGAATATATTTTGAATAAACCATGTTATTGAAACATTTTAAAAAAAACTAACCTAATGAGTAGGGATGATCAAGTCACAAATGGGATGGAAGAGGAATTTTTCAACCGTAGTAACACCTATCCAATAAAATAAGAATAAGGTTTAAATTCTGGAAAAATTGGGCATGGCCTGGTATGCCTTTGCTATTGAGACTTCACACTTTTTTTAAGTAGAAACAAACACATAGCAGCATAATAGCAGGCTAAGAGGTGCATCCTACATCACACACTACTATTAACATTTTTTTAGAAAAGACTGCAGTAACAAAACAAATGACAATAATTATATGAAAACAAAAGCTGTAACACCCCATCCAAAGCCTATCGTGGTTATCGCAGTCTGAACACTTAATCGAATACGTCGCAGCGGAAATAAACAACATTTGGACCTTGCCACGGTCTGATCGTTAGAATATACCGGCTTAACATTTACAATACTTAACCAAAATACTTATCCAACTCAAAACATCAACATTCACAATCCCACAACCAACCGAGTACTAGTATCTCAAACGTAATCTCAAACTTACAACAGTTAATATAAGCAGTCGGGTGCACAGGCGCAACCCGAACTCAAAATAAATGTCCCAACCTAAGTCTAACCACTCCTACTCTCGTAGTGCGTCCTCATGGGCCTCTTACCTGCAAGTGTAAAAATAGCCCCCGAGGGGGTCAGCACGAATGCTGGTACACCCTCTCATGGCCCCAAGCTAACGGGGCTACGACGACTAATTGTCGATAACATGGAAATTGATTACATACACAAGCATAATATGAAGTGCAATAACAATAACCACAGATGAACATGTATAGTTCACAAACAATGAACGACTCAGGCGTTCCCTTATCAAGTGGGTTAGTAACCCCCTCCTTAGTCCTCATTTCCTTAATCTCAGTTCCTTACCTTACCTTAATCTTAATCTCAGTCTCAATCTTAATCTCAGTATACAAACCTTTCCTGGAAGGGATTGGTTGTAGCTTAATTCGAACCTGGGATTTAGGTGATCCCACCGCACCATCTTAATGCCACCTACTCTGGACGGGAGTCCAGCGTAGCTGAGCCGGCAACCGGCCCTAGGCTACAAGTCCGAAGACAAGTCCTTAAGCGGAGGGCGGATCTGATACAGATACCGTCCCCCTTTTTCCTTAGCATGCATGACCGGAGATCGGTCCCGGGTTTCCTCACTCAAGTTCCAGTTAGTAGACATCTTAAACACCATGTGCTAGCTAAGCCTTAACGGGCATTAACCAACAATCATCAAACTTAACTCTTATTCTTAACTCAGTAAGTACTAAACTTGGTTAGTAACAATCTCAAGTCTCGCGGGTTAGTGTAAATATAACACAATCACAACGAGAACAATGTAGCCGGTTGCATGCTTTATCTTGTTTTAGTCATAACAATTAAACAGATAGCACACAAGCCGAGGGACACCTCGTTAGCAAGCAAGTCACAAGAAGGATTGTACCGTTCACCGTCGATCGTTGTTTGACTAATCTTCTTCGGGGTCCCAACTCACAAACCTAAAACATTCATTCATTTTTAGGTTATTAGTTATTTGCACCTTACTTAACTCACTTAGTCCCTAAGGACTTCCATTCAATAACCTCTCAAGTCTTTATCACTTAGCTTACCAACTTAACTTTAATTAAACTTAAACTATACTTAAGCTAACTTAATTCCTTAAGTTCTTAGGGTCCCAATCGTTACTACCCTACTAATGGCATACCCTAATACCAATTAACACCCTCAGAAATTAATTTTTTTTTTTTGTGTTTTTAGGCTCGACCGGACTTACCGACCAGACTTGCCATGTCCGGTCCATTCCAGTAACCTTTACCGTCTGAAAATTCTACCCCGACCGGACTTACAAGTCCGGTCCTATGTCCGGTCGATTCCAGAGACTTATTACCGTACAAAATTTTAAGCCCGACCGGACTTGACAAGTCCGGTCCCATGTCCGGTCTATTCCAGAAACTAATTCCCTCACAAAACACAAGCCCGACCGGACTTGTAAGTCCGGTCCCCAAGTCCGGTCGATTCCAGAAACATTTTCCGGTAGTGTAACAGAGCCCGACCGACCTTGCAATCCGGTCCTAAGGTCGGTCGGCTCCAGAAACTTGTTTCTAAATTCTTTTTCAACTCCAAACTTCTCCTCATATATTCTAATATGTTATAACCCCATTTGGGCACCTCAAATACACCTTAAGCCCTCCTTTAAATACCTTAAATCATCCACCAAGATCCACCTTAGTCATTATGCATTTCCTTGTAATAATGCTAACACTTGTAATGTTTTCCTCTAGGTTTCTAGGTGGTGGTTCATACCTAATGTAACCACTATGCCAAATGTTTTCTTCACCACTATAACATCATCTCTCCAAGCATCTCTCACTATCTAAAACTCTTTTAAGCATTTACTTAAAGTTCCTTAACAAGTTTAACTTCCATCATCATCACATTATTTCCTTCCTAGTTGTGCACCAACATTTGCCTAAGTCCTAAATACTCAAATACATTCTCTTGATTCCTAAATCTTCCATGGTGATACCTAAGTCATTATAAATCATTAAAACACTTAACTTCACCCTTTTTCATCAAGACAACCTATAGAACATTCCTAGTACTTCCTTAGTCATTAAATTCCCTTAGGATATCTCAAACACTTAAACTCTCCTTTAAATTTTGCCATGGGTTCTCTAGTATATAGTACCTCCTAACACATGGTTTTTCTCCATCAAACAACCAATACCACACAAATTCTCATCACAATAGCTTAACACCCAATTTACACCAAAACCACACCACATCATCATATAGTGCTTAAACTTAATGTGCTTGGCACTTAGGCCCTTAAACAACAATAATCTTAACCACTGAATTTCCACATATATTTGCCTTCAACCTGCGAATACACTCAACAAGGCTCCCATTAAAATAAAATGCTTCTTGTACTTCACCTTTATATTCTTAAACTATCTCTTTTCTCATTTGCTCCTTAGTCACAAGTTCACAAGAATAGTCATTGTTTTTCCTAGGTTTTACAGCACCTTCCCAATATAAACTCTACACTAAACTCATCATATACCCACATCTCATTCCCTTAAACAACAAAACACCTTAAGGTAAGTAATTTACCTTGTTTTCTCACAAGCTTAAAAGCTTTTCTCCTTAGGTTTTCTTTGTTCAATCTCGGTCACCAATGTGATTCTCCTTGCCAATGTTCTAACCAATATCCAATGACTCCAATGAGTACTAGATAACACATTAACCTTAAGGAACAAACCCTAGGTTTAAAAATATGTTTTAAGGTATTAATGTGATTGTTTTACCTTGGTTTCTCAAGACAAACTTGGATGTGAAGCAAGAAGGACCTCCTCTCTCCTTTGAAGAGTAGAACAAGCTAGAACAAGGCATAAACATGGAGTCCCATGAGTATATATTTCGGTCATGTGAAGAAAATGGTGGAAACCTAGATTTTCTTACACTTTCTTTACCTTAAGAGGATGGAGATGCCAATGGAGTCTCCAAACTTGAATTTCCTCCTCTAATGGTGGTTTGACTTGGCACCAAAATGAAGCTCTTGGAGTTTTGAAAAGATAGAAAGGAGGAGCTGAGCTAACTAAGAAGAGTATGTATTTGTTTGTTTGGATTTGGAGCTAAAATGAGCAAGATGTGGCCAAGGGAGATGGAGCTTTCATGGAGGTGAGCTCTACGTGAATGGAGAAGAGAAAGAGAGCAAGGAAACCGTGTGAACAAGGGAGAATGAAGAAGTGAGGAGAGAGGTAAGTAAATGTGATATTTATCTTAAAAGGTGAATAGTGTTTTTACTTTATAACTTACTTATTTTTGCTTTCTCTTTACTTAGCTAGATAAGTGTGGTGAGTCACACTTAAAAAAACGGCCCCCTTTAATGAATGAGGGTAGTTTAGTCTTTGTTGACCAAATGTCTCACTTACATAGACTTATGTTATAAACTAGCTTAATTAATTCACTATTCATCAAAAACAAGGCACATTGTTGTGAAATTTTTGATTTCCCATTGATATAGACCTCCAAATGTGATACTATATAGTACACATATTAATTAAAGAGTAATGATGGACATTTAGCCATTCAAAACACATTTACAAGACAATTTTTCAAAAACGTGCTTTAAGACTCCTTAAAGCACATTTTGGTGTTTAACTTGTTTTCAAGCTTGGTTTTCTTGGTAATTGACTTAAAATGACCATTAGGATATTACTAAGGTCTTAGAACAATATTTGGGTACTCTCCCATGTCTCTCCAAGCTTAGAGCACGTTTTGCTTAAACTGCTCTTTTGGTGTTTCCTTATTTTCTTTGATTAGAAATGTTTCTTAATGTTTCTAGGCATTATTAGCCTCCTTATTCTTAGTTTATCATTTAAACACCATATCTAAGTTTGGGGTATTTCAAAACACATCCCGACATTTATGCCGGTATAAACCATTACCATCGACACGTTTTTTAATAAAATGTGGATATCAATAAAGAGTTACTACTTTTCCACATGGGCCCAAAATCTTCAACAAATCAATATAACCAAATCAAATATACTATGATGATAACTTTCCAGCTCATTGAGATACCTATTCATATTAGCCTTGGTGCCAGTAAATACCAATGATCTAAAAGGATATTTTTTTTATCGATGGTTGCTAATGACCCATTTCAATTTTCAAACCCTAATCTATAATAAGTAACATTAACTACTAATAAAGTTCACACATTATATATTAAAAGCATGTAAAAATCTGTAGAGATCGAGCTTCACCAGAAGGGGAGCTTCGGGAGGAGGCTTGCGCTGGGCAGTGGAGGAGCTGGGGCGGCGTGCGCTAGCTGGGCAGTGGAGGAGGCTTCACCGGAGGCGGCGACTAGATGGGCGGCGTCGCGGCACGGCTTCACCGGTGGACGGCGCGACAGGCGAGGGGGCGGTGGAGGCGGAGAAGAATGACGCGACGGCTCGCGGAGTTCGACTACCAGAGAGGACGGGCACACTCGACGGCGGAGGAGGACGGGCACACGCTCGACGGCGGAGGAGGACGGCACAGCTCCACCGGCGACAGGGGAAGAAAATCGTCGAGGTAATCGCCAGGGGGGAAAACAGAGAACGCGGGGAGGAGGAAGAAGGAAAGGTCGGGTTTTTTAATTAAACAACTTTTAAATGACGGTTCATTAAGAAACCGTCGTTTAAGACCTGTGTTACGGGAGAAATAAATGACAGTTTTACAAAAACCGTGGTTTATAATATTTTTGGTATGTCTTTAAACGACGGTTCCAAATGAACCGTGGTTTATATACACTTTATACGACGGTTAGTGCGGAACCGTCGTTTTATCTTCAAGGCAGACGAACTATATATGACGGTTATATAGAGAACCGTCATTTATGTGATGAGGCGTGCAACATATGTGACAGTTTTCTTAATAACCATGGTTTAAAAGATTTAAACGACGGTTACATTTTTAACCGTGGTTTAAAGTGCGTCATTTAAAATCTTTTTTCTACTAGTGTGGAGGCGGAGAAGAATGACACGACGGCTCGCGGAGTTCGACCACCAGAGAGGATGGGCACACTCGACGGCGGAGGAGGACGGGCACACGCTCGACGGCGGAGGAGGACGGCACACCTCCACTGGCGACAGGGGAAGAAAATCGAGAGGAAATCGCGGGAGGGGGAAAAAACCAGAGAACGCGGGGAGGAGGAAGAAGGAAAGGTCGGGTTTTTTAATTAACGACTTTTAAATGAGGTTCATTAAAAACTGTCGTTTAAGACCTGTGTTACGGGAGAAATAAACGACGGTTTACAAAAACGTGGTTTATAATATTTTTGGTATGTCTTAAACGACGGTTCCAAATGAACCGTGGTTTATATACACTTTATACGACGGTTAGTGCGGAACCGTCGTTTTATCTTCAAGGCGGACGAACTATATATGACGGTTATATAGAGAACCGTCATTTATGTGATGAGGCGTGCAACATATGTGACGGTTTTCTTAATAACCGTGGTTTAAAAGATTTAAACGACGGTTACATTTTTAACCGTGGTTTAAAGTGCGTCATTTAAAATCTTTTTTCTACTAGTGTGTCGTGTTTCAGGTCGTATATTCGTTTTCGTTACTTTTTTACCAGGTCTATTGACAATTGATATATATATATATGACATATAAAGAGAACAAACTAGTTGATCAGATAAACTAGTTTATAATATTGACAAAAAAATGGACCTATATAGCTAATTTAAATCTCATCGTATACAGGGTTTCAAAAACAAAATCTTATCGTATACAAAAATTTTGGTCGATTGTTATAAACATACAGAGTAGCAATATTGTTCACTAATGTTCTGTTCTCCGTGTTCTGGAAACTGATGATATGCCCCAGCCGAATGCAGCAGCCAGGAGCACACTGCGTATAGATGTACAACACTTCCGTATAATTAAGGAGCGAACTATAGACAAATTACAGGCAAGAATTAATTATCAACACCTTTCAACTCAATGAATCTTGTATGTACATCACCAATACCATAGTGCGCTCATGGATTTGGATTTCTATCTACAATGAACGAAATCCTTAATGCATATATATGAAAAAGAATTTGGTGGCTGGCTTACTATGGCCCATTTCGTGAAATAGCTGATAGTTGATAGCTTATGCTAACTTAATGTATAATTAGATTCATTACAAATTAAATGTAATAGGTTGATTTATATATATATATATATATGTTAGAAATACTATAGTACATATTGTTGATTATTTAATTAAAATCATACTTACAATATTTATTTATCATAATTACATATATAACATATATAATCATATTCACATAACTAATAAATAATGTGTAACATAAATTTTTTATAATGCATATTACTAATTATTTAATTAAAAATAATATTTACTAATATTTATATATCATAATTACATAAATAACATATATATTCATATTTATAACTAATAAATAATGTGTAACATAATTTTTTCTATAGTACATATATATTATTAATTATTTAATTAAAATATATTTATATATCATAATTACTATTTCACTAACATTTATTTAGTTTACAATTAATACATATTTAGATTATAATTACATATATGATTTATACAAACAATAAATAATGTGTAACATAAAATAAATGATAACAGTTGAAGAAGCAATGCAAGATTTGTGCAAGATCTAATACTGGCACAATAGGTTCACATGTTTATGCATGCAGGCTACACAAACGTGCAAAATCCATGGGTCTGCACTTGTATTAATGTGCAAGTGCTGCATCACAGTGAAATATATATTTGATACCATTAGTTATGCAGACAGTGAAGTAGAATTGTTTTTTTTTTTTTGTAACTTGGCATGTTCACAAGTCCACGGCATTAGCATTTAGCCATTCTTTAGTAGTGTAACTTCTAGTTGTCCAAGTTTGGTTTATGGGTATAAAATGCATGAATTTGTGCTTTTCTAATATGTCGACTGGTGACCAGTCAAAAGGTTATTGACTGTGTAAGTCATACCTCTACTTCAGTCATGGATAGGAGAGGTGTACTATAGTTTGACTACCATTGGAAACTGCACATGTGGTTTGAAAGATAACACCACCATAAATGATCCGTGCATTGAATACAAACAAAATCGGTGGCCATTAGAAACTTTCCTGCAGATTGTAACAGTGCCTATAAAGGCAACAACAATTTTTTTATCTTCACACAACATCTATTCCACATCCACAAACGTAAAACCCATGTTTTCAGGTAATAGCTACCGTCTGAACATTGGAGGAAAGAAGAAAAGTTCATCAGGCAAGGCACCTTCCAATGCTCAAAACCCAAGCCAACATAAGAATATGAAGCACCATAAGACATGCTACAAGAAAGGATGGGCCAACCGCTAAAATGCATATTGTTCTTGTATTGAAGGCGGTCAAAATAAATCTCATGAGCATGAAGAAAAGCAAGTTCTTTGAAGTTGGTTCTACAAGCAAGGGACATCAAGAATCAACCCTCATGCCCTTCACCATATTCCTTATCATCTGATACTAGAGCTTACAAGTCAAGTAGTTTCGAAAATTCTTCATCATGCATGATAATAGAGCAGTCTTTTACTACTACTCTGATGATGATCTAGAGTACATCATAATTGATTCTGACTAATGTAATCTTGTGTTATCATTTTACTATGCTGTTACGTGAGGGTTGTTATCTGCTGAAACCAACAGATATTAATCTGTCTGGCCTTAAATATGAATTGAAGTGCATTACTTGCCATAGCATAAAGCATTACATTTCTGCAGTACAAAGTTGACAACGCAAAATAGAAACATGACACACCTATAACTGAAATAAAAATCACCAATTTCTTACCCTTACCCACCAACACTTAACAGATGCACACAATAACTTGGACATGAAATTGTCATTGAGTTCAAATGGTAACAAGAGTTTGTGTTTTAACGAGATTTTGAACAAAATCTCTGTAAATATTTCTAGTATTCTTCATCAACATCAGCGGTTTGGGCCCCTTGAAAAGATCTGCATGAGGGTCTATTTCTTCTAAGTCGGCAAAGTTGTCATGTACAAAGGAGTTTTATTGTTGCTGCTACTGCATATCAGTTTCATTGTTAACCTCTTCGGTGACAACAAAGGAGGTTTGTTGCTGCTATTGCTGCTGTAAATTGCTTGTCGATCCTCCCCTTGTAGACATGTTGAAGCACCTAATAGAGATGGGAACACAAAAGTATGAATCGATTACTCGATTAATTTAAAAATACCTCTGGTGTTATGCTTGCAGATTGCAAGTCGACATTTATACAGGTTTTCTAGATTTGAGACAGTTACCACAAACTAGATGGCTGTCCTTGGAAAGTTACCAAGAGTGGCCGCTGTGGAGATGGAGTTGTAGGGCTTGCTCATTGTATATATATATACCCCTTCCTTATGTCATTTTATTACTGTTGAAATAGTCCAATTTCATCATGAAAAAAAACTGTATCAAAAAAACGGTATCAAAACACCACTACTACTGATTGGTGCCTTTACATTCAAGAGAGCAATATGGGTGTACAGGATATGTGTGCTTAATATTATTCATTATGTTGAGTCACACTTGGTCTATATGAGAACACAATGTTGTACACTTTTGTCAATGTGGGAGTCTAATCTCATTCTTAAAAAAATCTGCCATAACATTATTGATGTTGTGGCCTTATAGGGAGCAATGTATATATGCAGGATAAGTGCACTTATTATTCAATATGTTGAGCGACAATTGGTCTATATGAGGAACACAATGTTCTAGTCTTTTGTCAATGTGGGAGTTCATTGTTAACAATGGGACTACTTTCATTCGTAAAAAAAAAACTCCTATATTAACATCATTGATGTTGTGGCCTTATACTATGGAGCACTGTGAGTGTGCAGGATTTGTGCGCTAATTATTCAACATGTTAAGCGACAGTTGGTCTATATGAGGAACACAATGTTGTACTCTTTTGCCAATCTGGAAGTCCTTCGATATGCATGTATATATTGAGTGACAGTGTGGTAGAATTTTCTTTTGTCGTTCCATTCCAGGCTCTTCGACGTTGTCTAGTCCTTCCCCTCAATTTCTACAGCTACCTTCATGTGGTCTTTGAATCCTAAATCATCTCGCTATACTCTTGCTGATTAAGGTAATACCGTGATTGTTGGGTTTTTATTTTTGCCTCACTTCTACTACTCCATGCCCATCTCAATTTAGGGTTTCAAATTTGGGGAAACTTTGATATTCCACCTTCTCGAATCTTGCTGCCTAGAATCATTGATGTTGTGTAGATTTCCTTTCAATGGTCTTCGATTATTTGACAAACAATATGTGGTTTCGATTAGCTTGTGTCGCTTGCTTCTATTCCTGCAATGGAAGATTGTTCGTCGATCGTCTGGTTCGCCAATATGCTTTTGATTGCTTCTCTGGTTCAATTACTGCTGTCACGATTCACTATCGGTATGAATTTTTAATTGTCTAGATGTTGCTGGCCCAATACATTATAAAATAAAGGTTTCACTATTCCTCTTACTGGCTAGTAAAATCCCTCTACCGAGAGATTTATCTGTTTTTGGATAAATATGATGTGTGGTTCTGATGCAAACTTGATCCTGCTTTGATAATGACCTCTGCCTGTTTGGTTATGACTTTATGCACTGATCCATGTAGAAGCGGCCCCTCATCTAATTACTCCGCTTGAATGTGTTGAAGCGGTTATAAGAGGGTTGCTCCATGGATATGTTGGTGTTTAATGGAGAATCATAACATGCTTAAAAAATAATGATGAAGGCCATTAGGACCATTCTGAGTAATCCTTTATTATATTTGAATTGCATGAATTGTTTGATGTTCCATGCAGAATGTCATCTTCAAGTGGGCAGTCAACCCCAGTGAGGGATGTCAAATGCCATTGTAATTGGAGTGTAAAGTTGCAGGTTATCTGCAATGCATGGAACTACAAAAAACCGTATTTCAATTGCACAGCCCATAAGTGCAAATTTTTGTATGGTGGAGAGACGTTTATCCATGTGTGGATGCTTCATCAAGCGCTTCTTCTAATGGTGGTGTTGAACATATGTGGCTGGAATTGAAGAATCAGAATGCTTGTTTGCTGTCCAAAATTGAGGAGATAGAAAAGAAAGATTGGAGCAATTGAAATGAAGAGAGTGTTTTGTAGTAGTAATAGTGTTGTTGTTTGTTTGGGTTGCACTTTGATGCACTGATTATTGATCTATCTTTTGAGTGCTTTAAACCCTTGTTTCCATATCTTTTACTTAGATTTATGCATTTACCTTCTTGTTTTCATGTTATTTTGGCTTAGGACGTGATTAGGAAGGAGTTTAGAGCTTTTGGAACAAAAAGAGGAAAATTTACACATGTCCGGATATGTGTCCTGACGGGAAGACACGGACACATTCGCGGACATCTCCAGATCGAGTTCCCTCCTCTCCACAGTCACGTCCGCAAAGCGGACACCAACGCGGACATAAACTCGGATAGACCAGATCCGCGAAGAATAAAAGTCGGGGTTATAATATTTTATACACGCCGCCCTACTTTGCTTATCGTCCTTGAGTCACGTCCGCAATGCGGACACATTCGTGGACAGGCCCTTTGAAATACCCCAAACCTAAGTATGCCAAGTAAACATCAAATTATGATGTAGTAAGGCTAGAATATGCCTTAGAAAGATTGGTAGACCATTTAAACCAAGGAAAACACAGAAGAATGCCTTAAGGGCAATTAGGGCAAAAATGTGCTCTAAGCTTGGAGAGACTTGGGTGAGTACCCAAATATCATGATAAGACCTTAGTAATATTCTAATGGTCATTTTGAATCAATTAGCAAAGAAAACCAAGCTTGAAAACAAGTTAAAACACAAAATGTGCTTTAAGAAGTCTTAAAGCACATTTTTGAGAAATTGTCTTAGAATTGAGTTTTGAGTGGCTAAATGTCCATCATTACTCTTTAATCACATGTGTACTAATTAGTATCACATTAGGAGGTCTAAATCAATGGGAAATCAAAAATTTCCCGATATGTGCCTTGTTTAGTGAATAGTAACTATTTAGTGCTAGTTAAGACATAAGTCAACATAAGTCAATAAGATGGTCAACCAAGACCATAAATATCTCCATTTATTAGAGGGGGCCGTTTTGATGTGGGGAGTCACCACATGAGTCATCAAATGAGAAAGGAAAAGAAGAGTAAAGTGAGAAAAGTTACTATTTGCTTTTATAAAGCAAAATATCCTTATAAGCTACCTTCTCTCCTCTATTCTCCATTTCTCTCCTTCACCCACGGTTTCTTCTTCTTCTCTCTATTCCAAAACCGAGAGTGCTGCTCCCCCATGGTTCTCCATCTTCAATCACTTACCAAATACACAATATTGCTCCAAATCAAAAACTAAACACATATTTCTCTTAGTTAGGCCAAGACCTATCTTTCTATCTTTTCAAATCTTTCAAAGCTCCATTTTGGTGCCATGAGGAACTCCATTGATGGAGGAAAATCAAGTTTGAAGAGCTCATTAGCTTCTCCATTCTCTTAAGGTAAAGAAAATGTAAGAAAAACCATGTTTCCATCATTTCTTGTACATGGCCGAAAATTCCTTCTCATGGGGCTATGTTTTCATGCCTTGTTCTAGCTTGATTTATTCACCAAGGACTAGTGGAGGTCCTATTTCATTCAATGCCAAAGTCTACCTTGAGACTTCAAAGGTAATCATCCACTTTTATGCCTTAGAACACATTTCTAACCTAGGTTTTTATTCCTTGAGGTTAGTGTATTGTTTAGTACTCATATGAGTCATTGAATATTGATTAGAACATTGGCAAGGGGAATTTAAGTGGTGGCCGAGATTCATGCAAGAAGAAGGTCTAAGGAGGAAGTTAAGATAAGCTTGAGAAACCAAGGTAAAATGCTTACCTAATGGTGATTTAAGTTTTAAGGAATGAGTTTTAGATGAGTACTAATGTAGCTTAAAGCTTACATTAGGTAATGGGTTGTATAACCTAAGAAAAAGAACTTAAATAAGCTTGAGAACTTGTGACTAAGGAGCCAAAGGAAATGAGTTAGTAATATAAGTTTAAGATGAGTTTTAAGAGCATTATAACTACTATGAGATTGATGGGTGTATTTGCAGGTGGAAAGCTTTTATTGTGGGAAATTCAGTGTTTAAATTCATGTCATTTAAGGGCCTAAGAGCCATGTCATTTAAGGGCCTAAGAGCCATGTCATTTAAGAGCCTTAGTGCTATGCAATTTAAGATTATTGCACTATATTGAGTTATTATGAAGGAGTTGATTTGGATGAGAAACTATGATGAGAAAAGACTTGATGTATGTGAGATGGTTGAATGAGGAAAACAATGCATATGGGCATGATAATATACTAGAGAAACTATGGCGAAATTTGAGTAGGAAACTAAGCGTTTAGGGTGTTCTAGGAAGATTTTATGACTAAGGATGTTCTAGTGATCACTAAGGTTTGATTTAGTGAAAATGGATAAACCATGGAGTTCTTGAGTACTAGGAAGACCTAGGAATGTATAAGAGGGACTAGGGGTTATAATGGTGAGTTTTATGCACCAAACCCATGGTTAAGGAAGCTAGGAAACTTGTACAAAGTTGAAGGAAAAATAAGGTATAATGACTTATAAGGATGTAAGCATGTGCTAGGTTATATATGACTTTGAGAAGTTGAGTAAGGCAAATGGGTGTGCAAAATGATGCTTGAGGAGTAGTTAAGATGGTGGTAAAGAAACATAATGAATAGTTGAAGTTTTAGGCAAAATTTATATGTTGGAAGTGTAAGAAATTAAGTATTAAGTGTTAAGAGTTTTGTGAGAAATTGAGTGTCAAGTTTGGTGATTTTTGAGGAAGGTTTAGTACATGTTTTAAGGTGTTTAAGCATGTAAGAAACATGTGGAAAGATTGTGGAATGAGTGGGAAAAGATTGGGGTGAATTTGGAGTTCAAACGAGGAGAAAAGCACTTTGGAAAATAGGTTCTGCTGTGGACCGCCCCTAGGGACCGCCCCTGTGGGGAGGTCCAGGCAAATCGTGCAGGAATTAGCTTCTGGTTGGGACCGCCCCTGGGGACCGCCCCAGAGGGGCGGTCCAGTGCAGAGAGAAGAAAAATTTTTGTTTTTGGCTTCTAATGATGGGGGATTGAATGGTAATGGTTTTAGATGATGTTAGGCCTTGTTTGGTGACATGTAAAGGCCTTAAGAGGTAAAACAAGTGTTATGAATTCCTAGTAAGAATTGAGAAAGTAGCTAAGGAGTTTTTAGTGGATGTTTAAAGGTGAGTTTAAGTGCCTAAATGATGTTAGAACACATTGGGAGGCTTGAGTAAAGGTTTAGTGAAGATTTGGCAAAGTTTGGGCATGTTTTAGTGGCGTCCGACCCAGGGGTCCGACCCAAGTTTGGGTCGGACGGCCTCTATTTAACGCTAGGGAAAGTTTCTGGAATGGTCCGACCCAGTTGGTTGGGTCGGACATGGGTCGGACGGGTGATTTTTAAATGGAAATAAGTTTCTGGAATGGTCCGACCCAGAAGGTTGGGTCGGACGTGGGTCGGACATGAGAGGTTTTAGAAGACGGAAAGTTTCTGGAATGGTCCAACCCAGTTGGTTGGGTCGGACATGGGTCGGACATGTAGGGTTTTCCAAACCCGAAAGTTACTGGAATGGTCCGACCTAGAGGTGGGTCGGACGGCCCTTAACAAAAAAAAAAGAAATTTTAAATTCTAAGAATGGTACTAGGTAATAAGGTATACCTTGGTAGGGTGATAATGATTGGGACCCTAAGAACTTAAGGAACTAAGTTAAGCAAAGTGTAAGTTTTAATGTTTAAGGTTAAGTTGTAAGATTAAGTTGTAAAACTTAAGAGGTGTTAGGTGGGAATCATTAAGGGATTAAGTAAGTTAAGCAAGTTAAGTAAGTTGGATTAAGTTAAGTGATTAACAACCTAAAACTGAATGAATGTTTTAGGACTTGGGAGTTTGGACTCCGGAAGAGAGTAAGCAGCCGAACGACCAACGGTGAACGGTACAGTTCTCTTGACCTGCTTGCTAACGAGGTGTCCCTCGGCTTGTGTGCTATTTGTTTTGTGTGCTCACTAAACAAGATAAAGCATGCAACCGGAATATATTATATTTATTGTTTTGTTGTGTGATGTTTGAAAACTAACACAACATACCGTGAGAACTTACTAACCAATGTTTAGTAAGGAATTGAGTGAGACTAAGGAACGCTCCCTAATAAGGGACGATATGAACCGAAAGAGGTTAACCAACAAACAGGGTCTTGAGATTACTACTAACTGGAACTTGAGTGAGGAAACCCGGGACCGATCTCCGGTCATGCATGCTAAGGAAAGGGGGTCGTTATCTATAGCAGATTCGACCTCCGATTAAGGACTTGTCTTCGGACTTGTAGCCTAGGGCCGGTCGCCGGCTCAGCTGCGCTGGACTCCCGTCCAGAGTAGGTGGCATTAAGATGGTGCGGTGGGATCACCTAAATCCCAGGTTCGAATTAAGCTACAACCATTCCCTTCCAGGAACGGTTTGTATATTGAGATTAAGTTAAGATTAAGGCTAAGGTAAGGTTAAGATAAGTTGCAACCATTCCTTTTTAAAGGATGGTTTGTATTATTAAGATTAAGGTAAGTTACATCCACTCCTTATTAAAGGATGGTTGTTTCTAAGATTAAGATAAGACTAAGATTGAGGTGAGATAAGGATGGACTAAGATTAAGAGGGAACATTACTTAAGGAGTTAAATAACTAACTCTCTAATTAAGGGAACGCATTTAAGTCGTTCATTGTGTGTGAACTTTGATTGTTCATATCTGAGTTGTTGTTTACTGCACTTTCTATTATGTTGTGCATCTAATCAACCTCCATGCTATCGACAATTAGTCGTCGTAGCCACGTTAGCTTGGGGGCCATGAGGGGATCATACCAACATTCGTGCTGACCCCCTTTGGGGGCTGTTTTACTACACAGATACATCAGGAAGTGGCTGTCCGAGAGTAAGAAGGGGTACAAGTGTTACGGGTTAAGTGTGGCCTACGAGTTGTGCATGTACACTCGTATGGCAATTTGAGTTAGTAAGATGTATAAGATGTGAGGGGGTTGTAAGAAGGATATGTAAATGGTTAAGATTGTTGTACTAATGTTCGGTATATTCTGTAGTCAGACCGTGGCAAGGTCCTGGATTGTAAAGAATTCCGCTGTGACATGTTTTATATATATACTGTTAAGTTGCGAGACCACATTTGGATTGAGTTGGGGTGTTACACCCTTTGAGTCACGTCCACACACGGACTGAAATGCGGACGCAAACTCGGACGTCACACAGACCGACAAACCTGTAGCGCCACGTGATGAAAAGAAGAAGATTAACATAATTTAAACTCCCGTAACACCACCGCCCCACTGCAGCTACTACTTTCTAGCATAATTATTTCCCACTACTACTCCATCATTAATCACTCTTATCACTATCTATATCAAATTCATCTACCCATACTACTCCACGTACTCTTCCACTAATTTCTACAACCATCGACCTCCATACTCATCCCAACTATCTCTATAAATAGAATCATCCATAGACCACCAAAGACACACTCAGTACGTGGTGTTTCCACACCACTACTACTACACACTCCTCCATCTGTTCATCGATCACACACTATCACCATCTCACCCATATTCCATCTCATTAATCATCCATTAATCCATTTTTCCTTTCACACCCATTATAACCGATAAATCGACATATTATCAGTCCAAATAACAAAGGCAATATCAGGATTTCAGATAAGATGATTTCTTATTCTGTCTATTTATTTATTATGTCGGTTTAGAGGATTTACTCTGGGGGATGGTTTATTTCAGTTTGTTTTAATTATGTAATTTATATTTTCTGGTTTTAATTAATTACGGATTGTTACGGTTAATGTTATTCTTGCGCTTTTTAATAAATGTCATGAGTTTATTAAATTGCTTTACTAAATCTATTTTGATCCGATCAAGTGATAAATAGATAGGTTAAATTAATTTGTATATCTGTGGAATTATTGATTGGATTAATTAATTATTCCTGCAAACGCAAATTATTATTCCTCGTACTTAATCCGTTTACATATGTTTCTGCTCGAGTCTA